>PVIR01005065.1:24170-37673 GCA_004026965.1 Petromus typicus | reverse complement strand
CTTCCCCCATTCTTTACACTGACATTCCAACAACCCGGGCTAATAACGTCAGTGGAAGATTCATCTGCCTCTTGTTATCTATAGCGTGTTCCCGGGTGAACATCCGGGTCTCAGCTGTACCGATTTACCCTCCAAAACCGATTGAGTTAATAAGTCAAGGGCCCACTGTAAAGCGGCTGGGTTAGGTGAACTCTACCTTGACACCTGGAACAGAGGCACTCAGACCCGGCGCATAGAACCGCAGAGGGAACACTCGCAGCACCAGCCACGGGAGGCTGAGGCAGGAGGAGTTGAGCTCAGGAGTTTCAGACCCACCTGGGCAACTGGCCGTAGGAAGACTCGTCTCAAGAAACAAACAAAATCCTGATCTTTCCAAAATTACTGCCATCTGTCCCCGCTGACAGAAACCTACATTTCTCAGATACCAAAAGGCTTTAAAATTTCTACCGGAGTTGAGAAGCACAAACACAAAGAGCACTGAGGCCTAGAACCCGGGACTGTACGTGTGCTTCAGCTAGCTAGTTCACGCAGCGCATCCGTTTTGTAAGCTCAGCACAGTACCACAAAACACAGAGCTGGGCACAGTGGCACACTGCTCTGACCCCAGCAGATGGAAGGCTGAGGCAGAGGGATGGCAAAGCCTGGGTCATTCAGCAACTTAGCAACACCCTGTCTCAAAAGGGAGGGCATTAGCTCAGTAGGAAGGCCCTGGATTCAGTCCCTGGCAATGTGCAACAAGCACCCACCCCCAGATGTCCGTCTTACATTTGTGGACACAGTGGGCTGGCCTGGCTGTGCCTCCGACTCCTGCCAAGGCTGGAAGAGGGGAGACTGCCACCTCGCAGACTCCAGATTGCCTGAATCCCTCGGGCGCTGGCTCTGCCACTGCGCTCTCCAATCCTGTCCTCAGCTCCTTCCTCCTCTCTGCTTCCCTCTTATAAAAGGGGGCCTTGGGACTATATTAGGTCCACCTGGACACCCAGGAGACGCTGGTCTGCTCAAGATTTTTAATTTAAATCACATTTGCAGAGCCCGTTTTGCTGCTGCAGCAGCTTATTCACAGGTGTTGGGGATCAGGTGTGGCCTTTGGGAGGCGCTGGTTTCCCTAGCATAGCAGGTGTCTTGGCGTCGCCCTCCATCCTCCCAGTATCAGAAGATAGCTCCAAAGAGCCAGGCAGTTAAGAGGGGTCAAACTAAGGCCTGGTGAAAAATCTACCTCTGCCCCTCCAGGGGAAAAACAAGATGATTTTCCTGGAAGTGGAAAGGGAGATGCAGGCAGAGTTGAGGGAGGGAGATTATTACAACTAGGGTAGCTGGGTGTGGTGGCTCACACCCGGATCCCAGCACTCGGGAGGCAGAAGGAGAGTCATGGGTCCAATCACTGGGCTTCACACTGAGCCTGGCCACATGAGTAATTTAGTGAGACCCTGCCTCAAATGAAACAGGAAAGGGCTGGGGAAGTAGTTGAGGGTGGAGGATCAGGTTCTAGTACTGTAAAATGAGAGACAGAGAGAGAGAGAGAGACAGAGAGACAGAGAGAGAGGGAGAGGGAGAGAGAGAGATGAGTGCCAAGTGCTGAGACTGGCCTGTCCTCCCTGCTTTCTTTGCTGGGCTTCCAAACACTTGGTGTCAGAACATCTTCACCTCTTAGTCCTTCACTCCTGAAAGCTACTGATTCACCAATCTAAGAAAAGCAGCTCAGTGTGAAATTGATAGAAACAGATGGAAAGGAATTTGGAAACAGTGACAAGAGGTCACATCTGGGAAATATATCCATGAAACAAGAATAGAATGCTAGAAAAGGGAAACTTGCAGATGATAAACAAGCTCAGAAAAATTGAAAAGATAAATAAAAATCCCATTAGAAAAGTGGAAGATCAAGCTGAAAAACTTAGGTAGTAGACTTTAAAGGCAAAGAAATGGAAGTGGAAAGAAAGAAAAGGACCTGAGATTAGTCCAGCAGGTCTAATATCTGAGTTCCAAAAAGTGGTGAGGACAGAGAGAAGCATCATCAGTGAAACTTTCGAGGAATTTCCTCCAAGCTGAAGAACAGAAATTTTCTGATTGAAAGGGCACACTAGATGGTCTGGGCCTGGTGGACAGAGACCTAAATAGTTGGGCGTGGTGGTGCAGGCCTATAATTGCAACAGTCTGGGAGGCTGAGGCAGAAGAATCACAAATTCCAGCTCAGCTTGGGCAACTTAGTGAGATCTTGTCTCAAAAGTTTAAAAAGGCTGGTGACATAACCTAGTACAAAAGCCCGGTAGTAACCCTATACTTAGCCAGTGTAAGGGGAGGAGGGTGATGTTTTTAGACACAAGCTCTAAAGAACAAACAAAAGACATTTTGACACATTCTAACAACCAGTAATTTGTGGCTGAATTAGTGATGTTTTAAACACTAAGCAAGGGCTGAGGATGCAGCTCAAGGGTGCCTTTCTGTCTGGCAAACACAGAGGCTTGGGTTCAATCCCCAGTATTGCAAACCAAACCATAAGATAAAACAATAATAGAAAGAAAAAGATAAAACAATATTTAGTTTAAAAAGTGCATTTAAAAAAAAACACAATATAGGGGCTGGGGATATAGCTCAGTGGTTCCGGCGCCTGTATTGCAAGCGCAAGGGCCTGGGTTCCATCCCCTGGTAACCACATAACAATACTGGGCATGGAGACTCACCCCACCAGCAATCAGTACCACATTCCACAGTGCCGGGCGTGGTGGCTCACGCCTGTCATCCCAGCACTCGGGAGGCAAAGGCAGGAGGATTGCTGTGATGTGAGTTGGAGGCTGAGCTCAGGGCCAGCCTGAACCACAAAGCAAGACCCTGTCTCAAAAAAACCTAAAAAAAACCCACACACACACAATAAACTTTCTCAAACATTAATGTTTTTTAAGAATCACCTGGGACACTGGAGATTTGGCTCAGTGGTTCCGGTGCCTGCCTTACAAGTGCAAGGGCCTGTGTTCAATTTCCAGTAACCACATACAACAATGCCAAGCACAGAAATTCACGCCAACAGCAATTAGAACCACATACTATAGTGCCAGCATGGTGGCTCACGCCTATAATCCCAGCACTTGGGAGGCAAAGGCAGGAGGATTTCTGTGATTCAAGGCTCAGCTCAAGGCCAACATTAACTACAAAAAAGGGAGACCCTGTCTCAAAAAAAAAAAAAAAAAATCACCTGGGACTCCCATTAAGTGTATTTAAATCGTGGGAGCTGAGGATTTAGCTCAGTGGTTCTGGTGCCTGTCTTGCAAGCGCAAGGATCTGGGTTTGATCCTTGGTAACTATATACATACTGGGCATGGAGACTCATGCCCAGCAGCAACAGTACCATATACCACAGTGCCGGGCGTGGTGGCTCACGCCTGTAATCCCAGCACTCGGGAGGCAGAGGCAGGAGGATTGCTGTGATCTGAGTTTGAGGCTGAGCTGAAGGTCAGCCTGAACTACAAAGCGAGACCCTGTCTAAAAAAAAGTGTATTTAAATCCTGGATGAGATCATAGAAATTATCCTTTGAGACAGGGTTTCAGTATGTTTTTCAAACTTGCTTTGTTCTCACTATGTAGCCATCTGGCCTCCCAGTTTTAGAGATCCTCCTGTCCCAGGCTCTGAGGATTATAGGGGTGCACCACCACGCCTTCCTGCATTCTTTGCAAGTTCCATGGGAGGCCAGTGCTGCTAAACCGAAATTTTTTTTTTTTTAAGGTTTTTTAAGACAGGGTCTCGCTTTGTAGTTCAGGCTGGCCCTGAGCTCAGCCTTAAACTCACATCACAGGAATCTTCCTGCCTCTGCCTCCCGAGTGCTGGGATTACAGGCGTGAGCCACCATGCCCGGCCGGCACTTCGCTATGTGGTACTGATTGCTGCTGGGGTGAGTCTCCATGCCCAGTATTGTTATGTGGTTACCAGGGATTGAACTTGGGCCCTTGCGCTTGCAAGACAGCCGCTGGAACCACTGAGCTATATTCCCGGCCCTGCACCAAAAATCTTATTTTGCGGGGCAGTAATGGAGATCAAACTCTAGGCTGTAAGAATTCTAGGCAAATGTACCGCTGAGCTACATCCTCAGCTCTTGACCACTCTTTTTTTTTTGAGACAGGGTCTCGCGTTTGTGGTTCAGGCTGGCCCTGAGCTCAGCCTCCAACTCACATCACAATCCTCCTGCCTCTGCCTCCCGAGTGCTGGGATTACAGGCGTGAGCCACCACGCCCGGCACTGTGGTATGTGGTACTGGTTGCTGCTGGGTGTGGGTCTCCAGAACCAGTATTGTTATGTGGTTACCGGGGAATCGAACCCGGGCCCTTGCGCTTGCAAGACAGGTGCCGGAACCACTGAGCTAACTCCCTGGCCCTTGACCACTCTTTTGAGTAGCAAATGTACTACATAGCTCAGCTATGAAATGAATGTGGTAAATTATTGATTAAAATTATGAAATATATTGGTAGGATAGGAAAATGGGAAGAATGCATGTGTGTGTGTGTGTGTGTGTGTGTGTGTGTGTGTGTGTGTGTGTGGTGAGGGAAGCTCAATCCTTTTATAGGTAGAAGTTAATGCCTAAAACTGAAAACTAGCTGATTGTTCAAATTATATACAACTTTGATACCAACAAAATTGTAAAGTGGGCAAAGGACGTGAACCTTCTTTCCTGAAATGAATACAACTAGCATTTCAAAACATGAACAAGTGCTCAAATTTGCTCACTGAAAAAGACTGTTTTTCATTTACCTATTGGCAAAGAGAAGTTGCATTAGTCAGTGACACAGGCATGCCCTGTACATAATACACTACTACATCAACAGTTCTGAAACCTGTTTTTGAGACAAGGTCTTGCTACAGTGGTTCGGGCTGGCCTTGACCTCATTATGTAGCTCAGGCTGGCCAGGAAGTCGTGGTGGTTGTCCTGCCTCAGCCGCCCACGTGCTGGGATTACAAGTGTGTGGTATCATCTCTGGCCATCTAGTTCTCTTTCCTTGACTGTCAAGTTTGCTATCCCAGGGTGTATTCTCAACTGGAATGAGAAAACGCTATGTTCACTTTCCCAGCCTCCCTTGCAACTTGGTATGAACTTGGGCTCCAGTTCTCAAAAGCTGAGGCGTAGTCAAAGTCTTCTGGGAAGGATTTTTGAACAATCTTTTGGTTTTTCTTTTCCTGTGATGTTGGGGGTTAAACCCCAGGTCTTTACATTGAATGGATCTCTTAAATTTTGAGATAGGGTGTAAATCATTAAGTTGCCCAAGGTGGGCTCTAACTTGTGATCCTCTTGCATCAGCCTCCTCCCAAATAGCTTGAATTTTAGTATGTGCCACTGCACTGTTACTGTGCTTTACTTTAAAAAACATTTTCCGACAGGGTGTCACCAGATCTTGAGCTATGTGCTCCTGGCTGGCCTCAAAGTCTTGGTGATCTTCCTGCCTGCCTCCCAGGTACCACTCACAGGCATGCGACACCAACCCAGGGCTATACTTTTATATTTAAATGGGTACAGACGTGGCTAATACTGTCATTTCTTATCGCCTTGAACTCATGGACATGTCTGGTGTGGTCAGCCCTTTTAAAAACGTAAGATGACAAACATAGGATGTTAGTAACATCCCATGGATAGTGGGGCCAGAAATGGCAATATCGATTATGCCCAAAACATGCTGTGAACAGTGCATGTGAAGAGTTAAATTCCTCAGCTGGCTTACTTTAAGCCAGCCTGACTGAAGCCATGTGACTCCCAGAGGCACCTCATGAGCACTGCAGCAGCAGAACATAGGTCAGTGTGACTTCCCTGCGAATGGCCCTCACCAAGCCAAGAAATGGCCTATGAAGCTGTGGAGCTAAACTGAGTTAACATACTAGCTGAGGTCAGAGTTACAGCCATGTATTTTGTCTACCTTGATTCTAACTTGAAAATGTTTTGTCTTCTCTTTAAAGCCTTGCTTGCATTAGTTTCCACAGAAACCGCAGGAACCACCCATCTTTACATGTAGTCTCACCCTTACACGTAGTGCACCTTTACCCCAATGAACAATAAAAATCAGTGGTTTATTCTGACCAGGGTCTTTTGTTGGGGATCCAGGGCTGGGCATGCCAGTGCCCTTTTAAAAAAAAATTCTGTTATTGAGATTTTCTTCAGCCTCGTGTAGCATACTGAGCACAAGACTAGAGCCTACGGCAGAGGCCGTGAGCACAGGGCAGTGGAAAGACACACGGCATTCCCTAAAAGCTAGTCTCTCATCTATAATAACCTCCTTGGATTTCAAACTAATAAAACCTTGTTTAAGTCCCTCGCTGTTTTCTGTTCCACAGCCCAATGCATCCCTAAGATATACTTTTCCAAAGAGGGTGGTTCTGGATTGTCTTACACTTGTACTCTTCTTCCCTGCCGCACCCAGTATTTATATATAAAGTATATGAACTATTACGTTATAATCACTATAAAACATTCAACAAAAATTTGAGTGAAAAAAATAAGTAAACATTTTCAGTTATAGAGGCAGAGTGTAAATATGTTGTCCAGGACGGTGTAGGACTCCTGGGCTCGAGTGATCCTCTGCCTGTGAGTAGCTGAAACCTCACAAGGGGCTACCGCTCCTGGCTAGAGATTTTCGTTCTTGCTGCACACCAATGGATTATCTTTTTATCACCTGAGTGTATAGTCAATCCCCTTAATGCTACACAACTCTGGGCTTGTTTACTTTGGAATCAATTAAGATTATCAGATCGTAAGTGATAAAAATTTGCAGAAAGATGGGATTTATTGAAAGACTCTCAGGTAGCACATAAAATCAAAGGAAGAGGTAAACGAGTCCTCAAGAAGAACAAGAATAAGCTAAACCAAATCAAAGGAAGAACAAAACTCAGGATAGCTCAAGTGCAAAGTCCTGAGTTTGATCCTGTTTCTAAAAAAAGAAAAAAAAAAAAGACTTCCTTCAAGTTAGGCAAGAGGCAACCATGTTCTTTTTTTTTTGAGACAGGGTCTCACTTTGTGGTTCAGGCTGGCCCTGAGCTCAGCCTCAAACTCACATCACAGCAATCCTCCTGCCTTTGCCTCCCGAGTGCTGGAATGACAGGCGTGAGCCACCACATCCACCACTGTGGTATGTGGTACTGGTTGCTGCTGGGCGTGAGTCTCCACACCCAGTATTGTTATGTGGTTACCAGGGATCCAACCTGGGTCCTTGCACTTGCAAGACAGGCGCCGGAACCACTGAGCTAAATCCCCAGCCTGACCATGTTCTTAAAACTATAAAATTAAAAAATATACACACTTACAGTTTAAAATCCAGTACTTTCCATTTGATAAATTAGCAACTGAACAGTCTCACTACAGTAACAGATTAAAAGAACAGGACCCGCAGTAACCATTTACTGACCTCCCTGTAAGAGGGTCAGCACTCTGGTTGAGGCTCACGCTGTCCAAGTACACACAACCTCTTTTATTCTCATTAACAACCCCCTCCCTTGGCATTACTTACCTCATAAGCAAAAGTAACAAAGCCCGCTTAAAAATTTATTTAATTAACTTAAAAGGTGAACAAAATGTGTATTTCAAATCTTATTAAACTTATCTGAAATACATGCTTACACAGAGGACAGACACAGGATTTCTGTAACTTCTGGAATAGTTCACTCTCCATTTAAAAATATTCACTCTTCCACAAAAACTCTTCATCAAAAGACAGAAATTTTTCTTGTACACTGTGTAAAAGCTAGATACACATTCCCAATGTGTTGTACCTCTGAAGTATTCATTTTATTGTCAACTCTGATGATGATGGTGGGAGGCACAAATGCTTATAGTTCAGATGACTGATGCAAACAAAAAGCTGTTCCCTTCAGCTACAAAGAAGCCTCCATCATAGTCTTTACAGTGGGATCACATGTTGGATGCTCGCGCAGGTCACTTCTTCTTTTTCCCTTTTCCTTTTTTACTTCCCTCTCCTTGCTGAAGATTTGGGTCACCACCTCCTGTTTTCTGAGTCCTTGTTTTCAGTTTAGGTATCATTTCTGCTACATAGAGCATGACTGACTTACCTAGGAACCCGAAGGTAGGGTTAGTGTATAATCTAAGAAGACAGACATAAAAAGTTATTAACATGAATATAATAAAAGTCCAAGAAACTCTCACATCAAGAAATGGAAGTAATTTCAAAATATCAAGACAGTGAAGAGTTGTTCAAGTAGGTGCCTCTGCCGGAGAAAATGTACTGAGAATAAGAACAACACTGAAAATATTTTAGTGAACAAAATTCCACACTAAGTAAAACACTTAAATTTAAAACAATCCTGGTCTTGGTCCTAGTAACTGACCTGAAAATCAATAGAGACTCTATCTAAATACAACAAATGTGAGAGAATATTATTGTACGTTAAGCTCTTGAAACACAGGGTCTCAGTCTTATAACAATGTCCCCAATGTCTTTAACTACATCCTTACTCATAAGCCCAGATGATCTATGTACACACATCCACGCTTTATCTTCCTACAGCTGGCTGCTCTCCTTAGTTCAACAATGCTGCTCTGAGGCTGTGCTCTTCTTACTGTCTTACTAGAAACAGGAAACAGTATCTTTTTAAGCACTGTTATCTATTTGCTTTGATCTTTTTAACGGCCATTTGAGAAGCATAGAACAATGTCAAAGAGAAGGGAACATTAAAATATACCGTCAGAATATACTGAGTCAGGTGCCTAAGTTTCTAGCCTATTTTCTGTCTCCTGAGAAGAGTTGGTATATAAAAAGCAATTTAAGTGAATTTGACTAAAGACAACTACACTCAGTTTGTATGGTAAAATTATTGTTTTTAGTTGTATTATATAAGAGTTTAATTAAACTGAAGAGAAAAAAATTAAGCAAATAGCTCCCTTTTTTTATTTGCAGTACCTGGGAGTGAACCCAAGGTCTTTGAACTAAGCTATATCCCCAGCCCTGATTCCAAAATTCTGCTTGGAGGTTCTAGCAGGGGAGCGCAGATACTCATATACCCTTGACCAAAGAAACAGTCCACCTCTGTTGGGGGTGGCTGTCCTCTTCCACCAAGCGTACAGCTTTGGGAGGGAACACACGGAGAGTGAGGGCAGAAGGGAACACCCAGCCGGCCAGCCAGATCAGCCATATAAACGCTGGTCACCAATCGGTGACAGATGTTGCAGCCAGACTGCCCCCACCTCTGACCTTTTCCTATTTTATTTTTTTTGTGGTACTGGAGAACAAAGGCCCTTGTGCATCCAAGGTAGCCACGGTACCACTTGATCTAAATCCCTGGCCTCCTTTTCTTATTTTATGACAGGGTTTTGCTAAGTTGTCAGAACTTGCAATTCTCCTGCTTCACCTTCTCAGAGGGCTAGGATTACAGTCTTGTACCATTACACCCAGTTATTAGCCACATTTCTTTCTTTCTTTCTTTCTTTTTTTTTTTTGAGATAGCCTTGCTTTTGTAGTTCAGGCTGGCCCTGAGTTTACTATGTAGCCCAGGCTAGCCTCAAACTCACAGCAATCCTCCTGTCTCTTCTTCCCAAGTACTAGGACTATGGGCATAAGCCACCTCACCTAGCACTGTGGAATGTGGTACTGATTGCTGGTGGGCATGAGTCACCATGCCTGGCATTATTGTATGTGGTTACCAGGGATCAAACTAGGGACTTTGTGCCTGTAAGGCAGGTGCCAGAACTGCTGAGCTCAATCCCTGGTCCCACATTTCTTAAGAAATATTTTCTTAAGTCAAATTAATATATATATGCTTGTTTTCCCAAAACCCAGAACATTTTTATCTAACATTTAAAAATAAGGTTGCTGGGTCAGGGATTTAGTTCTGCGGTTCCAGTGTCTGTCTGGCAAGCACATGGTCCCAAGTTCCATCTCTGGTAACCACATACCACAACGCCAGGCATGGTGGCAGAGGCCTGTAATGCCTATAATCCCAATAGTCGGGAGGCAGAGGCAGGAGGATTTCTGTGAGTTCAAGGACTGAGCTACATATGAGTTTGGGGCCATCACGTCTACAAAAAGTGAGACCCAGTCAGGAAAACAACAACAACAACAAATATATATGGTTGTCTTTATTTTTGTATTTCAAGAAATATAATATTAGAGACAATCCTACATTTTTTTGTGTGTGGTGTGTGGTATTAATTGCTGATGAATGTGAGTCACCACGCCTGGCATTGTGGTATGTGGTTACTGGAGACTGAACTTGGGACCTTGCTCTTGCAAAGCAGTCACTGGAACCACTGAGCTAAATCCCCTTCCCAATCCTATAATTTTGAACATAGTTTCCCTGAGGTCTCTACTCCCCACCTCCACTATAGTTAAAATAACTGTCTTAATAGTGGTTTTTCTGAAGCAAACAGATCGGCATATCTCTCTAATTAAAGCGCTTGGGAGGCTGAGGCAGGAGGATCATAAATCTGAACCCCACGTGGGCAATTTAGTGAGACTGTATTTCAAAATAAAAAAATTAAGCAGAAATGGCTTAGGATGTAGCTTAGTACAAAGGCTCCATGTTCATATCCCTGTACCACATACACAGAGAGGGTGTCTTCTGCCACTCCATTTCAAAAACATATGTTATGTTTATTGGTAAACAGTAATATTTTAAATTTACTTGAATGGTACTATGCTGCATATCTCTTGCTTTTTTCCATTCAATACTGTTTTTTAGATTTACTGAACTAATAGATTACAAGGGTCTCTAGGACCTGAAAATTAATATCCATCCATTTAGTTATTCTGTTTTATTTTTTTTAAGGTTTTTTTGAGACAGGGTCTCGCTTTGTGGTTCAGGCTGGTCCTAAGCTGAGCCTCCAACTCACATCACAGTAATGCTCCTGCCTCTGCCTCCCAAGTGCTGGGATTACAGGCGTGAGCCACCACGCCCGGCACTGTGGTATGTGGTACTGATTGCTGCTGGGGTGAGTCTCCACGCCCAGTATTGTTATGTGGTTACCAGAGATCAAACCCGGGTCCTTGCGCTTGCAAGACAGGCGCCGGAACCACTGAGCTATATCCCCGGCCCCTCCATTTAGTTATTTTAAATGGAAAAATGATAGCTTTTCAGAATAAAATATTTATTTATTTATTTATTTACTTACTTAAAGAACAATTAGTAGGCTCCAATACATTTTCAAAGGAGTTCTTGCTGAGCACAGTGTCACATACTCATAATCCTAGCATTCTGGGAGGCTGAGGCAGGAGGATCAGAAGTTTGATCCTAGGGTGGGCAACTTAGTGAGATTCTGTCTTAGTATAAAAAAAGGGCTAGAGGGTTGAGGATTTAGCTCAATGGTTCTGGTGCCTGCCTTGCAAGTGCAGTGGCCCAGGTTCAATTCCCCAGTAACCACATACCACAGGGCCGGGTGTGGAGACTCACACCCACAAGCAATCCCAGCACTTGAGAGGCAGAGGCAGAGGCAGAGGCAGGGAGATTGCTGTGAGTTCAAATTTGAGCTCAGGATCAGCTTGAACTACAAAAGCAAGACCCTGTCTCAAAAGGCGAGGGGAGAGAGGCTAAAAATGTAGGTTGGTGTTAAGTTCAGTCCCTGGTACTGGAAAAAAAAGTTGTTGCTCTGTTTACCTCTTTCCATCAGCAGTTGTTTTTTAAAACAAATAAAATTCATTTGTATCTTTCCAAATGTGAGTTTTAGGACCGTCTTTGTGTTGAACAGTAATAACCGATTCTTGAGTTGGATTCAGTCATTAAAAAACAAACAAAACAAGAGGCTTACGGGATGGGAACTGTCCCAGACAGAGGCTGCCGTCTTCCTGCTTGAGCTGGACCCGGACTCTGCCCCTGTATTGAACATCACGATTCCATTCCCTAGAGTACATTTTATTTTTCTAACATAAACAAAACAAAACAAAACAAAATCAGGCTTTAAGAAAGTTAGTATATCAGTGAGATGAGTATGGAAAACAGTGAAGATTTACATCATACCTCAAGAAATGCATTAAGTCCAACTGCTGAGCACACATCTTGAATCTCAGTAGCTGTAGGATTTTCAACAGCCTGAAGTTAGTTAAAAACAAAAAAACTTAAGTAGCTTATCATTAAGTGGTACTGTTGTCTGACTCTAAGTCATTTCAAATATTATGATCAAAACATACCCAAAGCTTAGGTCCTTTTTTACTAGGTACAGTTGTTTCAACCATAATTTTAAAAATTCCTAGGAAACTGGGTGTGATGGTGCACCCTAGTAATCTGAGCACTTTGAAAAGGTGAGGCAAGGGGACTGTAAAGCTCAGCCACTTAGTGAGATACTGTTTCAAAAAAAAAAAAAAAAAAAAAAACCTCAAACAAAGCAAAACAAAAAGGACTGGGGATATAGTTCAGGACAAAGGCCATGAGTTCTATTCCCAAATATAAACAAAAAAACTAAACAACAACATTCTGGGAGTAACACTGATGCCCACTTCTTTCTTCTGTTGACAGATAATGGGCCTGTTTCTGATTTAGGGCTGTTGTAAATGATGCCACTATGAGTACTCCTGAGCTTGTCTTTAAATTTATATACCTAGAGTAGAATCCTAGGCCCATAGGGAATCATATATTCAGTTTTTGTAAGTGCTGCCGGTTCCCACAGTTCTGTGTAAACAGTTTAATTGCTCAGCATTCACTGAGTACCTGCTGTGTTCCAAGTACCATGCTAAGGAATATGCTGTGCTCAGAACCAAGCCTGTAGCCCTCATGAGGTGTATGTTCTAATGAGAATTCGATGGTACAGAAGAGCTGGGGTTGTTCCACGGGGACAGTGTACATGCTTAACAAATCCAAGACCTCAGGTCCACTCTCCAACATCAAAACATGCCGACAGAAAAATCCACACCCCCCCAAAATGCGTAAATGTCATCAGCTAAAAGTTTAGTGAAAACAAACGCCAACAGCGCGCTGCCCGGGAGGGGGAGATAAATGAGTCTTCCTGCCAAGTAGTAAATTCTTTCGAAAGGAGAGTCTATGTAGTCCAGGCTGGTCTTGAACTCTTGATCCTCCAGTCTCAGCCTCCAAGGTGCTGAGGTTATAGGCAAGGCACGCACACTAACCTGGCTTGGTAATGTTTTAAAAATTGGGTGCTTGTGGGGGCCGGGGAGTTAGCTCAGTGGTTCGGGCGCCTGTCTTGCAAGCGCAAGGGCCCTGGTTCGATTCCCCGGTAACCACATAACAATACTGGGTGTGGAGACCCACACCCAGCAGCAACCAGTACCACATACCACAGTGCCGGGCATGGTGGCTCACGCCTGTAATCCCAGCACTTGGGAGGCAGAGGCAGGAGGATTGTGATGTGAGTTGGAGGCTGAGCTCAGGGCCAGCCTGAACCACAAAAAGCGAGACCCTGTCTCAAAAAACCTAAAAAAAAAAAAAAAAAAAATTGGGTGCTTGTTACTCAGAAGTACTCCCTTTGTGAAAATTAATCAAGCCACACACTGAACACACATGTAAATTCATGTGTGCTATACATTAATAAGTTTTTTTAAAAAATTAAAGCGTTTTTTTAAAATTAAAGTTTTTTTTTT
>PVIR01005065.1:0-24070 GCA_004026965.1 Petromus typicus | reverse complement strand
TCACCGGGGATTGAACCCGGGCCCTTGAGCTTGCAAGACAGGTGCTAGAACCACTTAGTTAAATCCCCAGCCCCAAATTAAAGTTTTTTTTTTTTTTAATTTACTCTCCAGAGAGAATCTGAGAGCTTGTAACCACAGCCTGTAACACTGGCTTGATGTTGGGCTAATATTATCCTGAACATAATACTTTAGTATCCTTCTTTGAAGGAGCAAAATAGTCTTTCCTTTACACATTTCAGTTGTAGCAAAATTAAAGATATTAAATAATATAAAAATGTCTAGTTCATTGCTTCAGACCAAACTGCCCGAAAGCTGTCATTAGATGATAAAGTGTAAATGATCCTTTATAAGCAGAATATAACATCACTTTAAACAGAAAGCTTGTACAAAATCTTTGGCCTCAGGCACTTTCTGAACTGAAGCCAAAGTCTAATGGAAAAGGTGAGCTTTCTATCCTGTATCCCAAAGGTGCAAAGGAGAAACTTCAATTCCCTTTCTCCCATTCAAACGTAACCACTGTACCTGTGAACATCTCTGGCCACTATATCCCACTTTTAAAAAACTAAACTATCTTCTGGACCTTATACAATGCCATCGTTTTGAATTCTTTCACTCAAAACTGTAAAATCTTGCTTTAAAAAAAACCAAAACCAACTCTTCAGACACTTTGCCACTACAGTCTCATCGTTTTTTAAAAATTCCTCCAGTTCTGCAATAGTGTTTTTCTGGTTTCATCAGTTCTAAGGAAAGGACTTCAAACCTTGGCAGCTGTTCTTCTCAGGCCTTCAAACACGAAGTAACGTAAAAAGAAGTGAAGCTCCCAACAGGGCTCCCCCGACCCTGGAGCACCTGAGCAAGGTCACTACTCACCTTACTTATTGGGATCCGCCTCCCTTCTGCGATGGTCTTCTTATTATTTAAATACGCAGGGTAGATACAAATAAACCTGCCACAGAAAAAGCACAGCTGGTGTAACTAGAGCAGAATTTAAACGCACAAACATCTACACATTTAACAAATGCCTCCCTTTAACCTAACTCACGAGGAAACTATTCACACCGTTGGTTGGAAAAAATCATCACTGGTTAGAGGTGGAAAAACAACGAAAATGGCCAGGAAGGGGTGGCACCTGCCTGTATTCCTAACATTCATGAGGCTGAGGCAGGAAGATCTCGTGGATTATGCTATGCAGTAAGTTTAAGGTTAGGCAGGTGACATCCCACGTCACACAGCTTTGACATTGTCTTGAAGCAAAACAATGCGGTAACCATCACGCAGACACAACTGCCTATGAAGTCTCTGAAGGTTCCTATCCTTTCTCTCTATTAAAAAACTACAGTATCAGCGGTGCAGAGCCTTTCTGACTCAAAAAGCTACAGGAGAACATGGTCCTCATGAGCCTCTGTCATTTCGTGTCCTCACAGTAACCCCAAGATAGGACTCTGGAGGTCCCCGCGAAGAGCTGGTGCTGTAGGCTTGCTCAGAGGAGCCAGACGCCCGGGAGCGGCGAGAGCTAAGTCTCGGGCTCAGCCCGCAGGCGGGGCCGGGGCCGGGGACGGGCCCAGCACCTGCGGCACCGCAGCAAGCCTCTTTCTCAGGACCCACCTGTCTTGGTCCGCCGGGGACCGAGCAGCGGCGCAAGCCATCTCCACACCGCCGCAAACCTCAAGGGAGCCCCGGGAAAACGACGGACCGGAAGTCCCGGGCTCTGGGCTCTTCCGGGGAAGTCCGCTTCTGGGCGGAAGTCCTGCCCACCAAAACGCCCAACGTCTGCGGGCTTCTCCGCCCGCTCGTTCGGGCTCTGGGTGCCACGCCCCCCGGATCCTTAGTTTCTGACGTGGCCTGTAGGACCTAATCTCGCGAGAAGATCACGAAGCTTGCGGGAAGATCCTGTTCCAAGTTTCTCGCGCTGTTTTTTAGGGGTTCGCGCTGCCTTTTTAGGTCCGTACACGCTCATCCTCTTACATACTCAAGTTAGGTGATGCTGTAGGCGCTTGCGTAGAGTCGAAGGCTTTACGCTTAGGGGAGTCTGTGTAGTTTGGAACGAAATATGTTAGAGCAAGCAAGAAAATGCCTTTTATTTTTTTTTTTGAGACAGGGTCTCGCTTTGTAGTTGAGGCTGGCCCTGAGCTCAGCCTCCAACTCACATCACAGCAATCCTCCTGCCTCTGCCTTCCGAGTGCTGGGATGACAGGCTTGAGCCACCCCGCCTGGCACTGTGCTATGTGGTACTGGTTGCTCCTGGGCGTGTGGCTCCATGCCCAGTTTTGTATGTGATTACCGAGGATCGAACCCAGGCTCTTGAGCTTGCAAGGCGCCGGAACCACTGAGCTAAACCCCTGGCCCCCAACTGTAACTCTCAATAAGATCAGTGAGTAGGAAATAGAGATTTTTAAAAAAAGAGAGAGAAGAGAAATTTGTAGCCTAAATTGGCAAAAGCCTGATGTTTTAGCAGAGAGCGGATAATGTTATCCAAGCCTGAAGTCAAGACTGATGGAGGGCACGTGCAGTCTTGATATGCATTATTTATAGAAGCCATACATTTCACCTCCGTTGAAAATTTAAAATTGTGTTTGACTAATAGAAAAGGTGCATCCTTTTCAAGTAAAGTGCTGTTGAAGAAACTGAAATACTAAAAACTTGTAAGCTCTGATTATCAGAAAACATTTTAAAGAAAGTGAGTTTCTCTCAGACGCATAGAAATGAATTAAGACTTACTTTGACAGCAGAAAGCAAACGTTAGTTAGTAGATATGTTTGCATTTTGCATGTCTGTCCCCTAGGAGACAAGAAATGTGTTCCACATAAAAAGTCAGCTACCATCATTCCATGGCTTTTAAAATTTCTTCCTTCATTTTTGTTGTTGTTGTTTTGGCATAGAAAATAAGCCTACATTTTCACACTTCTACCAGGAGAATAAGAAATAGAGAATGAGTACAGATATTTAAATGTTATATTCCCTGGTGTTACTGAGTTTATTATAATAAATGCTACAGGTTGTACATTTTTCCATGCTCATTGTTAGAAAAGTTTTTATGCCTTCTTTGCATTAGGATCACTTATGACCTAAAAAAAGCAATAATAGTCCACGCCAGCCATTTTGATTTAAAGCATCTATAAAATTGTCTAGAACCAGCATATAAAAAATTCTGTTTGCCATGACAGGAGCCCTGGATTAAAGACAAAGTACAGGTCAAGGGGAAATATAGGTGTGTAGCACAATGTCATGAATGCTGGACTGACGCTAAAAACTGTCTGGAAGTTATACATACTAACCTATTTTTAGACTATAGATTAGAGAAAAGATTGATTAATCCAGCGGAAATTTGTGACAAAACACTTACGTGCTAGGTTATTGGGCACGAGATAACAAATGTTATGCTAGGTGGACAGTTATGTTATAATATGTCTCCTTAAAAATAAACAAATATTATGGGACTATTTAAAAAATTCTTACTAAGAAAATAGGCAATACTTTCAGGATATATTGAGTAATTATTGAATACCAGTTATTTGTCAGACAGAAGGGGATGAGAAGTAAAAACCAAAGTGACACTTTTTTGATAGCACAAGTTTTGAAGGAGGAATCAAATTAATCAAACTTAATCATGCAATATGATAAAATAATAAACAAATATGATAGACTCAGTCAAAGAGGAAAACTATTACAAAATGAACATCACTTTATTTGACTGTAAAATCTTATAAAAATGCTCATCATTAATCTAGCAACACTTATGAAATAGAAATATAAATTTTAGGGAAAAATAGACCATGAATTCAGTAAAGAGATGAATATAGTAAGGCAAGTTTTTAGGAGTTAAGATAAGCAAATAATTCAAATGCACATTGAATAAAGTTAAAAGAAGACAACAACTGAAAATATCAAATTACTGATGGCACTGAATTTAAATTTTAAAATGTTGAAGAAAAGATAAGGCAGGAATTTGTGAATGATCAGGGGAAAAGGGGGGTGGGGCTGGCTCAGTGCTTTCAGTGTCCCACTCTGTGGAAACCAACGTCAGTGAATGGTGGTACAATAAGAACGTTTCTCCCAGGATAACAGAGCAAGAGTGTCGTGAAGGTGGCCCCAACTGCAGCTTCACGAGCACAGTTGAACTCTCCTCTCTACAAGCTCTGTGCCTCTTCTTTCCAGAGAAGCACTAGTTCTTTTCTTCCCAGCACTACAGGCATGTACAGGAGATAAGCCCAGGAAGTAGCTCGCAGTTTCTCTAGCTGGAAGTTAGTGAACTGTAGGAGGCAATTCTTCCTTGCAAAAGAGGCAAACTCCGTTCTCAGAAGTGCCCTGCTCTTTCCAGGGTAGTTTACCAGGCAGCATTCCTCTCTTAAATGCAAACTCCATTGAAACCAGTGGGAGTGAAAGGTACTGTACAAAAACGTTTCTCCTAGGAAAACAGAGCAGGAGCTCTGAGTCCTATGTGACTGCATGAGATGATAACTTCTAATTCACCCTTCAGACTTCAGTGGTATTTGAATGGCTCCGTTGTGCGGTGTTGGACAGTACATGCCCCCAAGCAACACCAGACAGAGAGGCCATAGGCCTGTGGTGAGTGAGACCCTCATCCCGGCTCTGAGCGTGAGCCTGCTTTCCCCGGGGGAACTGTGGGGCCCGGAAGCCCCTGGATCTTGGGACTGCCTAGCTTCTGGCAGCAGGGGAGGGACCTCTCTGGGCAGTGCCTAGCCCTGGTACCTCTTCAGGCCATTCCGGATCTCTGGGCTGCACCACCTCCGTTCTCTAGGCTAGTAGTGGTAGGTTGGCCAGGATGGCCCTGGTGCCATTCTAGACATAGAATCCCACTGGCCAGGGCTTGGCTATGTCACAACATGGCACACAGGCCAGGAGCTGTTCCAGCAGTGCCCTCCGTGGCCCTCCACATTCCCAAAACCTGGAACATGAGCTCAGGGGCAGTTCTGACTGCCGGTCACACAGACAGCTCACAGCTTCCGGTTACGAAATCAGGACACGTGGAGGGACACACGGGGCCTCAGTCACCATCAGAACCCAGAGTCCTCTGCCTTGCAGAAAATGACAAGCAGACCCTAAAATCCTGGGGACCAGGGCAGCTCAGACAGCTCAGACATGGAAAGGAAGGACAGCCGGAGGCCCCAGGCTCCCCGATGCTAGGACTTGTGTATGGCTCAGGGTCAGGGATGCGGCCACACCCACAATTCATGGGCAGGGTGAGGACAAGACGTGTCCACACTCACTGATGGGGCCAGGGATGCCTCACAGCGAGGAGGGGTCACTGCACTGGCCGGAAGCCCACATGCACAGGAGCTCAGGGGCCACAACTGCAGTGCTGTGTGCAGCTCACGGTCCAGCGTGTGCCTGGCATGAGCTCCCACCGAGCTGTGCCAGCCACCGAAGCTCTAAAACCCATGGAAAGGACAGTCTCTGTGGTGGGGGCCAGGCAAAGCTTGCTCGGCCCTGACACCAATAAACTGGACATCAAATTTCAAAGTATTTGTGCCTCAGGGAATACAGTCGGTGGGGGGGGGGCCACAGCTCAGCACATCAGGCCCTGAGTTCTGCCCTGAGCCACCCAGCAGTGTATTTCTGAGGGCATGGGGCGGTTGATGCAGGCAGCGAGCCAGGCACAGCACACAGCATAGACTGGACTTGGCTCCGATGCAGGTGTCCAGCTGGCCGAGAGCCAGGGAGAGGACCCTTGCTGTTAGTTCCAGCGAAATGCAAGGTCGAAACCATGTGTGACATTACATCACGCACGAGAACACTGTCACAGGACAGATGATAACTCGCTATAGGTAGGAGACATGGAAGCCTTCTACCGTGATAGGAGGTGTGTGAGGTACAGTGATCTTGTCTTATTTTAAAAATTTTATTGATTTATTCCATTTTTTTGCAGCACCAGAGATCAAACTTGGGCCCTTGTACTTCCAAGGTAAGTGCAGTATCACTTGAGCTTAATCCCCAGCCATTTAATTCTATTTTTTTTTAAGAGACAGGGTTCAAGATGTTGTCCATAAAAAGGTCCAGCACCTCCTTCCAGGGTTACAGGGCTGTCACATGACCAGTACCTGTGCTCCTCCAAGCCAGCCCAGGAAGCCAGGTGTCCCCCTAAGGCTTTTTGGAGGATGGGGCAGGATGTTACTATGTAGTGGAGCATGGACTTGAACTTACTGTATGACCCAGGTTGGCCTCCAGCTAGTGATGAGTCTCCTGCCTCAGCCTCCCAAGTGCTGAGATAATAGGTGTGCATCACCACCCCGGCACAGGGAGGCTTCTAACACTTCCATTTATGTGGACAGGAAGTGGAGACGCCCACACCAGGATGGTCATGTGGCCTGAAGCAAAGGAGGTGCTGATCCATGCAAGCATGGATGGTCTAGGAGCACTAACAGGGCAGGAAGCCATCGTGGAGACTGGAAATCGAGGCTGCATTGTCTGGGGCTTGGGCTGGGTGCAGGGTCTCTGGATGACAAGAGCAATCTGTGATCACCTGTGGGAGGACCAGCTCTGTGAACCCTGAGAGTCACCTATTGTGCCCTGTCGGTGGCCAGACTGCGTGGCGGGAGGGTAAAGCTCACAGAGCTGGATGGGACACAAGCTGGAGGACAGACAGACAGACGGATGGACAAACGCCCTGGCTAAAAGTCCCAAAGAGGATTTCAAAGTGGCTAAGCAGGGAAGGAATGCTACTTGACTACAAATCAACAGGAAAAGGTAGATCAAAATCCAACATGTAAATAAAATAGGGAGCAAAATAAAAGACAGAGACAGAGCTTTTGCACAAGTAAAAGGGCAAGTGATGGAGGAGGTTGGGAGGGGAGAGAGCTGAGACGCGCTCATCTGTGCTCCGACGTCCAAGGTAAAGTCACGGAGAGAAGCCACTGCCCACTCCCAGTGTGGCCATGGCACTGAGTGATGACACCGAGATGGGGCTGGCAGCGCAGGTAGCACAGCGGTCAGGCTGTTTGACAGCCTGCCCTGCCACCCCCTAGCTCCCTCACCTGGAGCACCCTGGAGGGGCCTGGCAGAGACGCAGAGGGTCTTTACTGCCTGGTGATGTGGATTTCTCCCAGCAGGAGAGCTGGGTGGGCAGATGGAAGTGTAGAGTAGGAAAGACTAGTGAACAGACAGAGGGATGGACGGATGGATGGATGGATGTGGGAAGGGAATGGATGGAGAGGAGAGGACCCTGTGGGACGGTGGCAGGGAGCAGTGGCGAGGGTGCCTGGGGCAGCAGGGGCAGGGCCCCAGGTCCCAACAGGCAGATGCTGCACACAAGACTGTGCGGCCATTGTGTCTGTGCCACGTGCACCCTCGTCTCCTCCCTTGTGTGTGTAACAGTGCCCAGCCTGCTCTCCTCAGAAGCCTTGCCCATCAGAAAGGCACCAGGGGCGGGATGGGCACAGAGCCACATCCCGTGCCCGTGGGCCAGCAGTCCCCTCAGCTCTGGGTCCGCAGCCCCTTCTCCACAGGCTCTGCCCTCCCCCTGTATAGGAGCTGGCACACACGGCACTGTCCAGCTGCCCCTCCACCCTCCCATCATCCTTCAGAGACCCCAGCATGCCCCATGCCCCAGGCTGGGCATTGGCACACAGCTTCTTGGAGAGCAGCTGGGCCCGGGGACAGACCTCAGCTGCCCAAATCATAGCTGTGACAGGGCCACAAGCGGGTACAGTGACAGCCCCTCACCAGGCACAGGAGCCCCAGCATCACCAGGAACCTGAGGGGAGAGGGTGTGTTAGTGTCCCAGGCACAGAGGGCCTTCAAGGGAGACGAAGGCTATATTCTCCATTAAGGGAGATGTGATGGTTTCTTCAAAAGAACTTGAGGGCGTTTTTGTGTTATGCTTTTTACTCGCACTTTAAAATATTAAAAATTCATCTGACATCAAAGATGGAACTCACATGAATTTCTGTTCTATTTGCAACATTTGGTATTGTTAAGACAATTGATTTTAAAAATACTAAAGATGCATTGCTCAAAAACAAATGAAGCAGGGGCCGGGGAGTTAGCTCAGTGGTTCCGGCGCCTGTCTTGCAAGCGCAAGAGCCGGGGTTCGATTCCCCGGTAACCACATAAC
This sequence comes from Petromus typicus, assembly GCA_004026965.1. Taxonomy (NCBI): domain Eukaryota; kingdom Metazoa; phylum Chordata; class Mammalia; order Rodentia; family Petromuridae; genus Petromus; species Petromus typicus. Next base: position 15,999 of record PVIR01005065.1, on the reverse strand, counting down.
AATACTGGGTGTGGAGACCCACACCCAGCAGCAACCAGTATCACATACCACAGTGCCGGGCGTGGTGGCTCACGCCTGTAAACCCAGCACTCGGGAGGCAGAGGCAGGAGGATTGTGATGTGAGTTGGAGGCTGAGCTCGGGGCCAGCCTGAACCACAAAGCGAGACCCTGTCTCAAAAAACCTTAAAAAAAATGAAGCAGGACCAAGGATTTAGCTCAGAGATTCTGTTGACTGCCTTGCAAACACAAGATCCTGAGTTTGATCCCCGGTAATCACATACAACAATGGTGGATGTGGTGACTCATGCCCACTAGCAATCAGTACCACATACCACAGTGCTGGGTGTGGTGGCTCATACCTGTAATCCCAGCACTTGGGAGGCAGAGGCTAGAGGATTACTGTGAGTTTGAGGCTCGCCTGGGCTACATAGTGAGCTCAGGGCTAGCTTGAACTACAAAGCAAGACCCTGTCTCAAAAAAAAAAGCTTTTAGCTTCCACTCCTGTGCTTGTTCCATCTGTTTTGGAACTAACCATCTAAACATAGGTGACGTGATTCACTTGTGGCCCACAGAAAATTCATGTGAGCTTGTTATCTGAGACCTGAGGTAGTTCCTCTTGCTCACACTACTCCTTACGCATGTTCCACGAAAACTACTCAGCTCTTTCTGTGTTCATGCCATGCTGTCGGGTCGCTGCAGACACAAAGGCAAAGAAGACTTCTGACATTGGAAATATCTTAAATATTGTTTCAAATAAGGCGCTTCAATAAAACAAACCAATTTTTATCACAGAAACCCCACTGTCAGGGGCAATGAGCAGGGCAGGCGTGAGCCGGCTGGGATCAGCAGAGCCAGGATGGGGTCAGGGGGCGCAGGGCTGCAGCTGGAGACTGAAGGCAGGAGAGAGGCGGCAGCATAAACCGGCGGCTTCTGACCACAGCGTTCGTGCAGCCGAGACTTGTGATAGACAATTCTTATCCCTTTTCTCCTCGAGATGTTTACCAAATGCTGCTTCTCATGAGGGCAGACAAAATGGCAAACTTTGCTTGCTGTAAGAAATGCCTTTTATTTCCAAGTTGGCCCTGGAGTCTTGGCCGGCATTGCCCTTCGTCTCCCCCATATCTTCACAGGCTTCCTGGAGACAGACCCAAGCTCACTACCCGACCACCAGTCACTTGGCCCTGGTCCACCTTCCGATGCCACTCATCTGGGCCTCCTAGCTGCAGGTACACTTGGCTCTCGGGGCTCCTGGGGGGACCTCACGTGCACAGCGGTTACCTACAGGGAGAGGCTGAGGAGGGGCCTCTCCATCTGTACCACCTGCCTGCAGAGTGTCCTCCAGGCCATCGCCTGCCCTCAGCCCCCACAGCTGCTGTTCGCTGAGTTCAACACAGACTCTCACATTACAGCCTGTGTTGCTTTTGCCCCCTGTGGGTGTTCAGTGTATTCATCACGGGTCACTTCATTTCCATTGTTGCCACACATAATGTGACCTCAGTCTTCCATTTGTCAGAACCCTGCTCTCTTGGGCCCCTGAGTATGTCTTCGGACACTTGTTTTCTATACTGGTCACCTTCCAGGTTGTCTCCCTTCTAAGACTCACACGGTGACACTCCTGTGCAGGCACAAGAGGCAGTCATGGCATCTGCACAGCACCCGACTTTTTCCGGAGTCACCCCAGAGCCACAGGCCGTCCAAACCAGGCCGCTGCTCCCGAGTTTCTTTGTGCTCATGCACTTTCTGGGCTGCAGTACCTCTTTCTCCTCAGGAATGTTGTGGAATGAAGACCCAGTTTGTTTCTGTGCCCAGATGCTGGTGACTGATGACTGCCTAGTGCGTCCCTTGGTGGTCATCAGTACTGAAAAACGATGCTCCTGTTCTTGAAATCCAAGGTGAGGGACAGAAGAAGGTGTCTGACTCTTCAGTGACAGCTTCTCTTCAGATGAGTCAGAGCCCCGGCTTCAGAGTGTCAGTCATGGCGCAGGGCTGGCTCTCTGCAGTGGGAACACATGTGGTCAGTGATGTGCTGTTAAACCCGAGCTGATACAGGGGACTGGCAAGAACAGTGTAATTCTGAGATGCGGAGTGTGTGAGTTAAAAATCACTCGTTAAGTGTTAAGTCTCTTGCATAAGTCAAATTTACATTGACAGGAAGCAGTCAGTGATGGAGACAAAGGAAGGGACAGGAAAGACAGAAATAGGGCATCGCCAAGGGGCATAAGTTAACTTTGGGATGTGTTAATGTATTTTTACCTGTGTTAAAAACGTCCAAGAGTCTCTACTGGTGCACTTTAAACTGCACAGTCTGTCAGTGATACCACAAAAATTGTTTAGAAGAAATGTTTATGAAGGGCATAAAAAGCAATTTTAGACATCACTAAAGGTGTCTGTGTGCTCATGCACCTGAATACTGTATGTGCACAGGGTATATGTCTCTTGATAAAGAATGCTTAATGTGATGATGATGTGTATTCATAATGTACCAATAAAGATTTGAATTAAAATGAAAAATAATAATTATAAAAATAGAGTGCTTAAGCATGGGTCATGTAGAAGATGGAGGAAATTTCTGCATATTCTGTGACACAAGCCTTACAGACATTTTGCTAAGCATATTTTAATAACAGCTAAGAAGATAAATAGTGGTAAATATTTATATACTTGCACAATTTATCTGACATATAGACTATATAGTGACGTGCAGATTATGTATACATTCCAAAATAAAGTCAGACACAAGGGACACCATGGAATATAGTTGGAAATTTTAGTCTCTATTTAACTCCAGAAAACAGAGTCAAGGGCTGGGGATTTAGCTCAGTGGTTCCGGCACCTGTCTTGCAGGTGCAAGGGCCTGGGTTCGATCCCCCAGTAACCACATACAGTACTGGGCGTGGAAACTCACACCCGGCAGCAACCAGTACCACACACCACAGTGCCGGGCGTGGTGGCTCACACCTGTAATGCCAGCACACGTGAGGCAGAGGCAGGAGGATTGCTGTGATGTGAGTTTGGGGCTGAGCTCAGGGCCAGCCTGAACTACAAAGCGAGACCCTGTCTCAATAAGTAAATAAAAAGAAAACAGAGTCAAGAACTCTGTTTAGTGACTAGTTTTATGTTCTGGTGTTGGTCCAGTTTTTAAAATGCAAGCAAGTCCCTAAAACATTATGCTAGCGCACACTCCTGGGAACAACACGGGATTGCAGACACTGCACAGTCAGGGAGCCTCCCTCCCCCACCCCATCTCTCTAACTTGGGGTGCGGTGTGCACTTCGGCCCTCCTTCCTCCCAGTTGGGATGGGATCCTCTACTGTTGCCACAGGGCAGGTCAGTGAGTGAGAAACCCCACTGCGCGAAGTGCTCCTTGGGTTAGGATGAACATGCATTCCAATGGCTGGCCTGCAGAAAACGTGACCGCGGGGGAAGCTATGAAGAATGATCCAAGTTCAGACTCTTTAGCAAACCCCAGAGGCCCTGCTGCCCTTAGACATTTGCTCACAGCCTTGGTGACTGATATAGTTACCAGCTCAGAAACAGCAGGCAGGTGGCTGGAGTGGAGAGGCGGCATGAAATGCGAACTTTCAGAGAGTATGGTGCAGACACAGATGGGACCGGGCTGCAAAGGAGGCCAAGAGAGCGGCCTTGTGTGCCTCGTGTCCCAGCTGGCCTATGACTGTAATATCTGAATGAGTGTGCTTTGGAATCCTTCTGGGGCCTCTCCGAGAAACCATCGTGCCAAGCAGGGTTGTAGGGTTTTTACCTGTACGACTTCTGGGTGCTGTACAGTTTCAGGCCTCATACTGAAGCCCTTACTCCATTGTCAGCTGATTTCTGCACATATGAGATCAGAGCTCAGTTTTATTCTTCTGTGTGTGGAATCTAGCTTCCCTAGCTCCACTTACAGAAGAGGTTGTCCTTTTGCTGTTTGTGTTCTTGGTACCTGTGTTGAAAATCATTGTAGATACTTAGGTTTAGGTCTGTGTCTTCCATGGTGTTCCACTGGTATATGTGTCTGCTTTTAGGCTACTGCTATGTTTTTGTGTTTTATCCTGTTTTGCTTTTTATTGCAAAATAGGTACATTTTGTGTACATATCATGACCACACTCCACACTGACAATTTGTACCAGTATATGACATGACTTGATTCTCATTTTTTCCCATTCCTTTACCCACCTTACAATCCTGAACCCACCCCCTACAAGCATAAGCTTTGTTTCCTTTTTTTATTACCATCACAATTATTTTCTGCCCCCTCGATACTTATCCCTACCCCATTTCCCTTTGAACAGTTTCTATTTTACAATATCTAACATACATTCTAGAACTCACATTTTCAGTTACTCCTAGCAGAGATAAGATATGGTATTTGCACATCTGTGACATATTTATTTCACTGCTGTGATTTTTAATCACAGTGGATTTGTAATACAGCTGTATTCTTTTTGTTCAGGTTGCTTTGGATAAGTCATGATATTTTTTTTGTTTCATCAAAGTTTCAGGAGGGTTATTTCCAATCTGTAAAAAGTTACATTGGAATTTTGTTGAAATTGCATCAAATCAGCAGATCACACATAAATAACATTTATTCTTCTGACAAGAAACCTAGGCATCTGAGTTACTTTTCTCATTGCAGGGACAAAAGGTCATCATAATGGGTTCTGAGGAAGGGTAGACAACAGAAACTCATCACAGTAGAGAAACAGTTCGTGGCAAGCAGAAGAATGGAACAGCCAGCAGGAGACAAGCGAGGCCTCTTTCTGCCTCTTGTATCCCATCTCACCCAGGCAGCACTCACACCCTTCATCCTAGAGCCCTTGGTCCCAGCACTGCCCCATGAATCAGTCCCAGCATTGGACACTCTAGATCCAGCCACTTCTGAAAATCCCCACCTATGGCCACATTGCATGTGGGGAGACATCTGGACACAACCCATAACATACATGGTCTTGCTACTTTGTAAAATTCCTTTCCATTGGAAAACTGAATTCAACAGCACATTAAAAAGATAAATCACTATGATCAAGTAAGATTTCATTTCAGAAATATAAGAGTGGTCAATATATATAAATCAACAAATCTGTTTTACTATTTTAATAAAATTAAGAAAAAATTTACAAGATCTCAATAAATGTGGAAAACTCATTTAACAAAATACAACATCTTCTCAGTTAAAAATTTCAAAAATAATTGTAGCTAAGCACAATTGAGCCCATATATAAGCATAGCTAATATCTAAGTATTATTCCAGCAACTTGTGTTATCCCACATACATGTTCTCAGTTTTACAATTTGGTTTTTAATAGGTTGCATCATAACTGACATAAAATTAACAGTACATATGACAGCGTAACAATGATAAATATTAACATACCCGAAGCAAAACTATAAACACTATATTCCCCCAAATTCTCTTGCTGTTTTTGTGTAACCCCTTCTTCCTACTTCTCCAGGCCCCAATCTACCCTCACAACTTCACTGATGAAAATCCTGTTCTCAAAGTTTGACCCTGAATAAGAGCTCTTCCACTTCTGAGTATGACTAGAAACAGAAGCCTTTGTTTCCTCAAAGAGAATAATGATAAAATCTACAGAATGGGCAACCAAACTCACAAAAGCTGTGAGATCATCTAAAGGGAAGTTCTCCAATTCTGAATAACTGAACATTTACTGTTCAATTTTGCCATCCAAATGTTAAGCACTTATTCATTTGTCAGTATTGTTTAGCATCAAAGGACAGACACTGACAGGGCCCTTGCCCGCAGGTATCTGAACATGATGAATTGGGTCACTGACCTACAGTATTCTAGAGGAGGAGGAGACAAGACAGTCCAAAAAGGACATGAGCATAAAGAACCTCTTAGCATCAGAATGGTCCTGGTGGTCCTTTTTCCTGGAGATGCTGGAACTACCTCTTATGCCTGCACAAGAGTCACTGTGTATCCCTGGAGAGAGCCATCAGCCCTGTAAGGGAGCCATCTTGGAAGTTCATGAAGGAGAAAAATATGTAAGTGAAGTAGTAGTTGATGGACCACTGAGAGCAGGATTCAGTGACAGACAGAAGACAGTGTGAAGTCACACTGGATGTGGCACCAAAGGAGACTAAGAAGTGACCACTGATGAGAAGGCAAGGGGGGTTGTGAGGTGAGGACTTATATTTGAACTTTGCCAGGCATGAGCTTTGGGTGCTGAGGGTGATGGTCCGGAGCACACTCAGCAGTCAGGAGGGCCCTCGTCAGCCTGTTTACACCGATACCTGATTTACACATGAGGTTGTTCCCTCAGGACTGAGACCCAAAAGTGTCTGTGGCTATGAAGTCCAAGGCTACCAGCATCCCCAAGAGGACTGGGGCCAACTGTCCGATAGTCAGGGCAAGGGCCTTGGGCCTTTGCTTGAGAAGAAACGTGAGTATGTGGAACACAGGGATAGTGTTGGCTATGATCCCAGTAGTGCCTTCCGAGAAAACTATTGTTTCTTGTGTCAGTTACCTGGGAAGTTTTCTTTCTTTTACTCATATTCATGAGATAAGAAAGAGAGAGTAAAAGTATCTGAGAAAGAAAAAATTCTTTACCCCAAATATCACCACCATCATCAGTCTGAGCCAACATTGTCCCTCCTCAGAATGTGAAAATTCCTCCCTTCTATCCTTCCGCCTTCACAACTGAGCCCCAGTCACAGTGCCCTGGTGCACTGCTGTCCTCTCCCTGCTCCAGACCTTCTTGGTGGTGGCTGGATTATGAGATTTACTGCAGGACTCCCACAGACCCTCTGTGGCAGAAATGTCACAGAGGATGGAAAGGACTTCCTATTTCTGTCTCTATTTTTACCTCTTACTAACAGACACAATTTCTTCATATCTGAAAAAAGTCAGTAAAGTGCTGGCTACATAGTAAAAGCTCTATAGCTTTTGTTGAAGTTGGGACAGGAGAGTCGCCTACCTCTGGAAATAAGATCCTTCTGAGCAGCAGATGTCCACGGGATGGTCAGTTTCCTCATGAGCAGCAGTTGTCAAAGGGATGGTCAGACAGCTTTGTCATGTCAGTGACATCTGTAGTCTGGTTTAGTGGCAGGCCAAATGTTTACAGGGAACCGTGTGGCTCAGTAGACTCTGAAGTCCAGTGAATTTGATGTACATGTATGATCAGACATCAGATTCAGGGTTGGAAATTTCAGTTAATACTTCTGAACAGCCATAGTCATTCGATCTGAAAAATATAGACAGTTGTATTTCTTATTTCCTAGAGCTGCAGTATGCTGTGTACAAATTATGCTCAATGTGAAGAGAGCCTGGCATAGGAATGAAATATCAGGTATGACTGTTATTATTATGGAATTATTCATATAGTGGACTTGAGAGAATAAGCAAAGTTTACAAAATATTCCAGTTCTGTCCCAGGCTGAAAGAGCGAGGGAAATGAATACCAAAACACTAGGATCTTAGTAATATCATGTCAATGGAAAGCTTTTTCTCTGACTCCTCCAAGACTCTATCTCACATCTTCAACTCATGGCAGAAGAAGCCTACTCTCAGCGAGTAGAGTGCAGTTATCATTTATTACCAGACCACACCCCAGGTTTCTTTTCCCTCCATCACAGGCCTGTGGATTAAGCATGATAAATGCGGCCACACTATCATGATGATCCTTTCCTAAGGTTTTCACTGAATGAGAGGCAACCATTCCCCCCTAATGGTGGTTCCCCATAGGAGTCCAAACTTTTATGTGTCAGTCAATCAAGAAAGGGTGTCTCTGCAGAGTTAGGGGCTCAAGTATCAGTCTGTACTGAAGGATTTGGTGATGACCAACATGGACTCTCCCTGTGGGGTGTAGCTCTCTGCTTAAGTCCGGCTCTAAGATGAGAGTCATGACATGCTCGGTGGGTGTGGACACATTCTCACAGATGGAATGTCAGAGAATAAGACTAGATTTTTCACAGCTGTCTACAACATATGTTTTTCATGTCACTGAGGGAATCTGAAACATTTAGGCACCATGACCATGTGGTCACATTGAAGAATTCACAGACAAGTGGGTATACTTGGTCTCAGTACTACAGAAAATGATATTTTAAATAGAAATGTCATAGTAAGAATTTTGTAAAGTGTAATGTGTTTGCAAACTATGGATAAAGAGAAGTGACGCAATTGTCTCTATTTGCACAGCCAGGAAATTAGGTTCGGACCTGTCATATGCACAGAGGGAACATCACAAAAGATGCTGGTGCTGATCCTAGCTGTTTCTGACTTTTGTGGATCATGTGCTGCCATCAAGCACAGTCCTCAGTGGTGTCCTCGGTCTTTCATGTACTCATAAATGGAAGACACCTATTTCCTGTGTCTTTTTCATGGAAGTCACAAAATGTATCCTGGTGATAGTTCAAAGGACGAATGTAACAGTATATATACAAACATTCAAAGGTACTGTTTTAAAAGAATAACTTGGAATAAGTCAGAAAGTGATCTTCTGATGTTATTTCTGTGAACTTCAGGCTTTACTTCTCTTTGTAGAAACTGAATCTGGCAAACAACCTTGTAAAACCGGCCAAGTGGCATGTTCAAATCATCCATAAAGTGAGGGTTAGAACTGCACTGTTTTCAGCATAGCTCAGGGGACTAGAAGCACGGAGGGCTGAGGGGGTAGATGTGTGCAGATGCTGTGAGTTTTCTCAGTGTTCAGAGCATCAGGACCTCCCAGGTCCTTACCTGAACCTGGCTGAGTGTCCTCAGTGCAGGAGCACAGTCTCCTTTCTCCAGAGCATTAAACAGGGAAGTACTGCATTCATGAACACACTCTTGTGTTTGTAGATCCTGCGGAGCATCAGGAAGCGGTCAGAAAATGTCACAACCATCCAGCCATCTCCCAGTTTCATAGATCCCACACAAGGACTTTAGGTTAATAAATAAGTCACAGGGAAAAGAACCTGGGAGAAAGTTCTGAAGCAAGTCTAAAGCCACGTTGAGATAAAGGAAAGACAGGAACGACCAGGTCAGGGAAAACAGCATAAGCCAATTAGGAAATTGGAAAACTGTTCATTTTGAGTAGTCAAGCCAGGAGCTCTCTCTCAGTCACTGGGAAGCTGGGGCGCTGCTCAGTCACACTCCCATCGCTGAGGCAAAATACCCGGCACCCACAACATGTACAGGAGAAGAGGCTGCTTTTCACCCTCTGTCCCAGGGCATGGTCACCTGGTTCAAGGTGGAAACAGGGTGGCAGCGAGGTGTGGTGGAGGAAAAGGCATTCAAAACATGGTCGCAAGGAAGCAGAAAGGAGGGAGAAGCCAGGGGCAAGAGCTCACCCTTCCGGCCACACCCCCAGGAACTAAGACCACTGACTCACAGCCCACCAAAGTGAGGTGCTTATTGCCTAGCAGACAGCAGCTTACAGCATGGAGGAAGGGCACGTATTTGTTTTTGCTGGGGCAACACGCACATAATCTGCAAATAACACAGGATGACAGTGAGTAGTGATAGGATCCATGTCCAGAACTTAGCCAGGGGCCTCAGTGCGTGAAATACCAGATGTTGGCTGTTACTCCTGGACCTGACAGGCCACCTTCACCATCATGGCTCTCAATGTTATCCTTTTCTGCAGTTTAAGGTAAAAGTGAAAAAAGGGCCTGTGAAGAGACTCACCTTGAGTGTGCAGGTGGGTGAGGTTTGTGGGAATGTTGGTCCATGTTCTCCAACTTTAGGCAGAACATTAGCTGGAAAAGTACAGAGAGAAAGAGGATGAAACTCAGGCACAACAGGGAAGGCAGGGTTGTCCCCAGCCCGGTAGGTGGTCCAAGCTCTGGGCACAGTGTCTGTGAGATGCACAGCTCCAGGGGAGGGAGAAGAAAGCCCAGGACCATTTCAGTACATGCATGGCAGTGGTGCACACTAAACGATAAAACACTGAAAATTACACTTGTTGTGAATTAAAAGGATGCTTGTGTCCAGCTTCGGCAGCTCATTTATCCACTGGTCCTCACAGCATCAGGATCTTTAGATATACCTTGATAAAATTGAAAAGAAGGTTATTACCTTTCTGAATAAAGAACCAAGAAGACCAGGGGTAGACTCACCAGTCCGAAGCTGTCATCCCTTCCAGACACACAGGCTTGTGTGTGGTTCTCTGATCAACCCCACAGCAAAATAAGTAAAGCCTTGTGTTCTTGCTAAACAGCTTTCACTTTCAGCTGTCTTCATATCCTTTGTACTTTACCAGTAAGAAAAGAGGATTAATTCACATGTATTCTATCATAAAAACAAGCAACCATGGCCAATCTAATACATAAATAACAGAGGTGAGAACAGATGAAGATACCTGGTCCTAAAGGTTTTCCTATCAAAAGGGCATCTGGCCTATCAACTCTAAACGAAATTTTTAAAACTAAGATATACAGAGGAACTATTGACATAGTCTTTCTTAAAAAATTCTGGTGGATTATATTTTCTAGAAAGCTTTATTTTCTTTTAATGTAACTGCAGTCCAACTCTCATTGTCCTCTACTAAGAAATTTCCAACAGGTAACACAATGTCTGAGTGCTGACACCATTAATGTGCAAAGTCTGGAATCAACGCTTGGCCAAGAGAGCTCTCTAGGAGAAAATGCTCATGTATATTTAGTAAGAATGAGGTTAAGCTCTCTTTGAGAACTGATGCTTTAAACCAAGAACCTCATTTCATAATAAATAACTTCAATTATTTTTCAGCAACCCAAACCGTGGAAGTCAATTATTCAAATTTTACTAAACTTACACACAAGATAGATGGGAAACTGAATCCATGTGATGAGAGTGCATAGCAAAAGTTCAGCTCTTTCATGAGGGCTGTAAGTATGAATTTAAAAGGTCAGGTGAAAATGGCCACCATACATTCTTGAAAAATGACATAGTACATTAAAACCATTTAATTCAGTGAAATAAACACCTGCCTGAAAGTAACAATATCCTTGGATAAAAAGTACTGATTTTATGAATGTCTGATTTAAAGGCAGGATGGCTGATCTGAGTCTACACAGCCTGGCTCAGATCCTGCTTGCCCACTAGAGGTACTTACACTGGGGACACGCAGGGACCTGGTGCTCCTGAGAAAACACCACACAGCCTTATGAAAAGCAGGTCATCGATCACTTCTCTGCAGACATGTCATTTTAGCATCTCTAGAAAGGTGACAAGATCCCACTGGAGAGGACAGAACTAGAGTTCCCCCGTGCAACACTTGCCTTGTGTCTGGATTTTACCCTCCTCTCTCCTGGGTAACACACCTTTGGGGACCTCTGGACTCAGACTTTCCTCAGAGTTCCCGGGACACTTCTGCATGAGGGATGAGAAAGGTGTCGTCCAGTAGGCAGCGTCCCATTCTCTCCTTTTGATCCTAAGTGCAGATTAGTCCACATCCATCGCATCTTCAGCCAGGAACAGCTGAGCGACTGCTGCTTCATGTGGGCCAAGTGTCACATTGCCTCAGTGCCACACTGACCGGCAGTCTGGCCACACAGTTATTCTATCCAGCCTGACACGGAGCCCGTCCCCTTCCTGGTTTGGCTCAGGTTTCTGCATCTACATGAAGTTCAAGTTGACACAGGAACGATCATGACCACTCTGTGTCCTACTGTGAAGAGCTCAGTTCCGGCCTTGGAGGCTCATTGTGTGGAATTGCTCCCCACACATCTTAGCGCAGGTGATGCCCTCATGTCACAGACTCGGGCTCGAATCGCTGATAAAAATCAGCTCGGGAGTCTCTGTCTAGACACGGGTGACAAAAGTGCCATGGCTGCAGTGAGTGCAGAAGGGTTTGCTGATGACGATAGCACCACTCTCCAGTCTGGAAAGAGACACTGGAGTTGGCGAATGCTGGGCAGAAGCAGACTCAGAGAGAACTGCGGCTGTGACTTTGGGAAGCAAACAGAAGGTTCTAGGAAAACCAGCTCCTTGAATCTGGTTCTCACTGATGACGGCCGAGGACTTTACAGACGGCCCTTCTCAATCTGGTGTTGGTCAAATCTTGAAGTGGTGACTTCTGTCTTCATTTCCCTGTCACCCTGAACCCAAAGTGGAGCACATCTTCTGGCTGAGGTGCTTCCTGGGGGAAGGAGCGCTGCTCAGCAGGTTCCACCGGTGGCACCTCCGGGGTCAGCCATGCTGTGCAGCTCATGCAAGGCAGGGTCTCTGTGAGTTCTTTGAGCAGAAATACGACTGTGTTTGTGGTCTGGCCACTGTGACAAGCCTCAGGTTTTCTCTCTATATATTGTTATCTGTGTAGTCACAGGATAATATGTGGGGCTGAGCTTCATCCACAAAAGCCAAAGCTCACTATGGAAATTCTTCCATCTGCTGTGAACCTGGTCCAGTCCCTCGTCCCGCTGGAACCTCAGAGTTGTGTGGGAGACACCTGCTGACAGCACTGTCTTTATTTCTTTTTATCTAGAATTTTTATACATATCAGTAACTAATTTGAAAATTCATCTGATAATCAGCAAAAGTGGTGGGTAGCTTTTCGAGTTTTTTTTTTTTTTTCCCAAAGATCAGTTCCTCAGGATGGATCCTCCTGGGATATAAATAAAGCAAATACATCTGCAAGGTGAGGCTTTGCAGCAGCGGGTTCCCTCAGCCTTCCAGTTCCTGACCTCTCCATAGCAGATGTTGGCAAAGGCATGCGGCCCTGCACTTAGGTGCAGCTCCTCATCTTGCAGCAGCACTTCAGTGGAAGTTAGACGGGACAGGTGTCCAGGCTCAGGGTCAGGAGCATGTCACATTTCTGTGTGAGAGTCTGAAGGAGTCTCCACCTGCCCGCGTTACTCACAGGAAAAGGATCCGATGGAAAATGACAATGAGGAGTGGTGAGGACAATCTTGGGTGGTAGTTGCAGGCAGGACCCGTCAGCAGGTGGGACACTTGGCTCTGGAGGGGGCAGAGCACCCCTTCTTCTGCCTGCCGCCTCAACCTGGCAGAGTCCCCGTACACACCGACCCTGACTGCCTCCTCTTGTTTGATGGTGATGACAGGAACACTGAGGCCAGTCCTGGACAGAGCCCCCTATGCCATCAGCTACTGGCACTGCAGCGGTAAAAACGCTCCTCCACTTTTGATGCTCACAGTCTGCTTTTCTTTGCAGTGAACTTTGGCACCACCTAATGTCCATTGTAAGTTCTCTTCTCCCATGATTAGGGTGGACCACAGGACAGCCATACTGGGAGTCAGGGCATTGCTGATGCTGAGATTATTATTTAGGACCGAGTTGGCACCAGAAGCAGTGTCTGGGCCACGGCTGGCAGGAGCGCCTTAAAACCTTGTGGTGGGGCTGGTGCTGTGCCGATGCCGCTGTTGCTTCTGGTCTGAGGCCCAGTTCACAAAAGAAAGTCCTGGGACGATGGGCTGAGGTGCCGGGGGGTAAGGAAAGAAACTGGATGATCAGCAGCAAACTGCATGCTGTGGGGTCAGGCACTTCTGAAGCCTGTGAGAGAGCGGGGGGCTCAGGGAAGCTGGCTGGGAACAGGTCCTGGGAAGGGGGCAGGTGGAGGAGCACAGTGAGATGAGGCTGGGCAAACACCACACGTGACATGTGACACACAATTACTAGACTTATTGATTAAATAGTAACATTTGATCTAGATTCATATCTAGACTCTAACACAGAAATAACTGGCCACAAAATAAAGAGTGGGCTGAGATATAATTTAAGAAACATTTTGGTGTCTTAAAGAAATAGAAGTGTTTATTTAAATCCTTTCACGATAGAAAGGCAGATTTACTACTTGTGGTCACTTTGGGGAAAAAAAACTGAGTTGACCTAAGTAAGGAGTGCAGCTGTTTTAGCTGCTTCTTGTATCATTTCCTAGACCAGCCCGCTCAGGCTGTTTCAATAGTCTTGGAAATTAAAGGTTCTTGCTATACAAGAGCCAGCTCAGTTTCTTTTGACCTCTTTGACAATTTGATGAACTGGGTCGGTGATCTTGCAGAATTCCGATTAACCCAATGAACTAATTTCAGAAAACTAAGAAAACTTACTTTATATTGTGGGTTTAAAAATATCTGCTTGCTAGTATTTGTCGTAAAGTTTAAAATAACCCTAAGAATGCCCAAGAAAAATTTCAGAAAATAGTACATGTCCTAGTAGAGCAATGTACTATATGCTATAGCTTTTCACCTCTAAATGGGCTTTTTATACTTCCCAGTACTGGAATGTAAGTGAGATCTCTAAAGGAATATCATAACCCCGCACTCTCTTCCCTCAGCGGAGTCACCCTACCTGCCCGTCCGTGTGGGACGCTGCCGATGATTCCCACGACGGAGCAGACTGTGGGGAGTCGGGGGCTGTTTGGGGGAATTGCTTCGATCCTACACAGGAAGACGCAGAACAGCTAACGATTGGGGGTACTTTGCTATTATGAGGAGATCCAGGAGAATACCTCTTGCAAAAATGTGTGCTCTCTGGAAAACAAGAAGGAAAACTTGTTTAATATCTGTGACCTCACAATGTATCCAGCACATCTATAACAGGAAATGTATAAGGCACACTGACATTTATAGACTCAAGTTTCCAGAAATTCAACATAAGGAACAAACTGTTTAAGGCTCTTAAGAGAAAAGAAACAAATGATCTATGAAGAAAGCCCCTCAGAATCACAGCAGACTGCTCAACACAAACCCTTAAGTCAAGCACGGGTGGGAGTGAAGTATTTCAAGCCCTAAGGGAAAATAATCTCCAACTCAGACCCCACAAAATGATCTTTCAAACAAATGAGGTACTTTCATGACAAAGAACACCTGAAGAAATTCATGACCACCAAACCAGTACTCCAAAACCACTCTGGAAGACATTAGAGGAAGAGACAATGAATAACACAAGTCCATAAACCCCAGCAGAATGAATCCTCCAGACAAGGCAAGCAGTTAAAGCTTGCGAGCACAAGGACTGAGTTCGGTCCCGGGTGCTGAAAAACAAATAAAGACCAAATACAAAAATGGGCATCTGAAATGAATCAAGACTTCTCAGATGACAAACAGAGATGGCAAATTAGTACACTAAAGAGAATTCCTCATCCTTGGTCATTTGAGAGATGTGAATGAAAACAATGCTGAGGTTGCACCTCACTCTGAAAAGAGCAGCTATTACTAAGAAATCAGCCAACAAGGCTGGTGAGGGTGTCAGGAGAGGGGAACTCTTTTGCACCCTTGGTGCGAGTGCAGACTGGCGCAACCACTGTGGAAAACAGTGTGGAGATTCATCAAAAAACTAAAACCAAAGGTTCCATTTGACCCAGATATTCTCCTTCTTGGTATCTTCCTAAAGGAATGAAAAGCATCATACCACAGTGACATATGAACTCTTGTGTTTATGTGGCACAGTTTCTAATAGCTGAATCTTGGGAACAGCCCAAACGCCCATCTCTGGATGAGCACATAAAGTCATGATTCTTTTCAAACATTGGAGCGTTGCTCTGCCATCCAGCAGGATCAACGTGCGATATTCCTAAGTAAATGGATGCACCTTGAGGCCATATTCTTAAAAGAAATAAATCAGCCCCACAAGTTTTTCTCTGGTGTGAGAAAATGAAAGGGTAAATGAGGAACAAAATATATACATGATAATAGATGCCATGAACTAGGAAGAAAATGTTCAAATGAAAAGGGAATCAAGGGAGGTAGAGAGAGAAAAAGAAAAGAAAAGAGAATAGAAAGAAAAAAGGAAACAATTTACTTGTAAATAAGAGGAAGAGGGGTCAAGGGAGCAGAGGGGCCTGGGGAAAAAAAAGAAGAATCCAGATAACCCAGACATATCTGCTGGTGCAATTTCTCTAAAGTCAGTTTAACGGTGTAAAGTTACAAGTGTGGATAGACCAGAGCAAGTCCCAGGCCTGAGGCAGAGCCCCGAGAACCTGAGGGCAGCTGGGGCTCAGCTCTTGCTCACCCCAGCTGCCCACATCCCTCCCGCCCCCTCCCACCTTATCCAAAATCTCAGGCCTTGTGGGGTTTCTCTCTCTCCCCCCACATTCACTCTCCAGGTCCTCAAGGAGCT
>PVIR01005064.1:11722-74676 GCA_004026965.1 Petromus typicus | reverse complement strand
GGGTGTGGAGACTCACCCCAGCAGCAACCAGTACCACATACCACAGTGCCGGGCGTGGTGGCTCACGCCTGTAATCCCAGCACTCGGGAGGCAGAGGCAGGAGGATTGTGATGTGAGTTTGAGGCTGAGCTCAGGGCCAGCCTGAACCACAAAGCGAGACCCTGTCTCCAAAAACCTAAAAAAAAAAAAAAAAAAAAAAGGGCATCTGACATTAATAGACACTTCTCAGATGAAAAATATAAATGGTCAGTAAATACATGATAAAAGGTTTGACATCACCCACCAATCAATAAATTCAAATTAAAAAACACTGACACTCTATATCACTCCAGAAGGAACGGCTACCATCAAGAAACTTACCTATAGGGCTGGGGAGTTAGGTCAGTGGTTCCGGCGACTGTCTTGCAAGCACAAGGACCCAGGTTCGATCCCTGGTAACCACATACCATACTGGGAGCGGAGACTCACCCCAGCAGCAACCAGTAGCACACACCACAGTGCCGGGCATGGTGGCTCACGCCTGTAATCCCAGCACTTGGGAGGCAGAGGCAGGAGGATTGCTGTGATGTGAGTTGGAGGCTGAGCTCAGGGCCAGCCTGAACCACAAAGCGAGACCCTGTCTCAAAAAATCTAAAAAAAAAAAAGAAACTTACCTATATCAAATTCTGGCAAAGCTGCTGGAAGATAGTCCCTTCTCCACTGTTGGTGGGACTACAAACTATAAATACACTATGTAAATAAGTAGGAAGATATCTCAAAAAACTAAAAATGCAGAGTGTTTTCTATTTGGAATAAAGTTTTATTCTAATATGGAAACTTTTGTTTGTTTGTTTTGAGAAAGGGTCCCACTTTTGTAGTCCAGGCTGACCCTGAGCTCAGCCTCAAATTCACATCACAGCAATACTCCTGCCTCTACCTCCAAGTGCTAGGATTACAGGTGTGAGCCACCACGCCAGTCACGGTGATATGTAGTACTGATTGTTGCTGGATATGAGTCTCCACACCCAGTATGGTATGTGGTTACCTGGGATCGAACCTGGGCCTTTGTGCTTGCAACACAAGCACCAGAAACACTGAGGTAAATCCTCAGCCCAAATATGGAAATTTTATTCCAGCTCATCTAGGTATTTTCCAGAAAGGGTTAAACATCATACCACAGTGGTGTACTCAAACTCATGTTTATAGCAGTGCAATTTATAATAGCTAAATCTGGGAAATAACTTATGTGTCCCTCAACAGATAAATGGATAAAGAAAATGTAGTTAATACATAATGGAATATTATTTTTCTCATAAAGAAGGATAAATTTGAGTAATTTGTAAGAAAATTTATGTACCTTGAGAACATAATGTTAAGTGAAGTAATTCAGATACACGAGCTTAAATAATATACGGTTTCTCTTACACGAAAACTCAATATACATAAATATACATATATGTGTGTATGTATAAAGTATAAATTAAAAGACAGGTTACAGGAGAAAAAATAAAAATAATATTGTAATCTAGTGCAAACAATGTATCTAAAAGTATTCCTTGACTTAGCGCAACTGTCTTACATGTTATATATGTTCTCTGGGCTATTTGTCTGGTTTTTAATATGTATACATGAAGATTAACTTTATAAATTCTTATAAATAAATGAATTTGACATTCAAAAATAAAAGGGTGGAGGAGAGAGAAAAGAAATAATTGAAATGTGTTATCTACATGTATCAGTTCCCTAGAGTAAATGTAATCATTATCTACTAGTAACATGTGGTAATAAAAGTTTTTGAAGTATAGAAATTTTCATATTAAAAATAATTGCAGATTCCAATCAAATATCAAGTCTAGTGTTACAAAACAAAGAAAAACACGTTACTAAAATTTATGAAAACAGAAGAGACTCAGAATAGCAAAATCCATCCTGGATAGCAAGAGAAAAGGAAGAGACATCACAATGACAGATCTCAGGCTGTATTACAAATCTACACTGATAAACACAGTATATGTTGGCACAACAACCTGCGTTTAAATCAGGAGTATAGAGTAGAGGATGTGGAAACAACCCCAGACATCTTCAGACATCTGGTCTTTAACAAAGGAGCCAAATAATAACACTGGATAAAAGACAGTCTTTTTAATAAATGGTGCTGGGGAAGCTGGTCACAAACATGCAGAAGACTGGCGCTAAATCCATATCTCTCACCATGCACTAAAATCAAAATTGACCAGAGGTCTAAATATTAAAAAAGAAATGCCAAACTTGCTGAAAGACAAAATGCTTGAAAACTAAGCACAAGCAGGGACTTTTTGATGAGAACCCTAATTATACAAGAAACAACATCACGAATCAACTAGTGCTATTATATCAAATTTTAAAACCTCTATACAGCAAAATAACTAACAGAGGGAAGAAACGGAATGAAGATACCACCTAGAGAGCAGGAAAAAAAACTGCCAGCTACTTCTCCTAATATCTAGGAGAACTACCAAAAATTAGACTCCCCTCAAACGTAAGACTCAGTCTAAAAAATGGCAATTGAAATGAATAGACACTTCTCAGAAATAGAAACACAAATGGCTAACAAATACATGAAAAACTGTTCACAATTTTTGGCTATTAGAGAAATGCTCATTAAAACAACACTGAGATTCCATCTTACTCTGAAAGAATGACTATCATCAAGAAATCAAATGATATTAAATGTTGGCAAGAATGGGGAAAAAGGAACACTTTTTCACTAAGATGTCACTAAGAGAGCAAAGAAATCACTGACAGATCCCTCAAAATAGAAAGATATTCCGTTGGGCCCATCTGTTACCCTTCTAGGTGTTTTCCTCGGAGTTAAATGCATCATCTTACAGTGACACACACATAGCTATGTTTATAGCAGCACAATTTACAATAGATAATGCTAATTATGTGTCCTGTCACAGATATTGTAAAACAATTTCCAATACTTTCTTCAAAATGATATGCACAATATTTCATGAATTCAGATCATTCTTTTGTACATCCTTTAAAACTGTTTCAATGAGTTAGTTTACACAGCTTTTAAAGTAGGTAACTCAAACAGTTCTAATCATTTATGGTGCCTTGAGGGTATCTTTTTAGTTTATAGGTAATGTTGAAGTCTGGCTAAGTAAAGTGCGCTACACTGCCATCTTGTAGCTAACTATAGGACGATAACAAGGACGTGTTTGTTATTCACGCCACTCAGTGCTTAGAGCCTTGAGACTGGCCAAGCTTGGATTGTCTGTTGATCACCCCAATTTGTGACTCTTCTTCAGGCCTCAGCCAATCAACTGGTTACATGTAGAGCCTTGTCTATGCCTGCCCTCCACTGAATATATAAAAGCAATACCCCTGCTCAATACAGGCAGAAATGACACTCTGAAATCATCCCCAGAGTCTGTGTCCTGTGTCTGCACCTCTCCCTCTGTCCAGGTCAAGAAACCAGCCTGAAACCAACCACAATAGTTAGTTAGATAGTTACTATAGTATCATTAACATCAGTTATATTTGATGAATATAGTTATTAATTGTGAATAATTACTTTCTACTTGATCTAATTTAATTTCTTGATTTCATAGTAACTAAGTTTCAGATTTCCAAAGAGGTTGTCTAAGTCTTCACATTTTGTCAGTGGCCCTAGATTAGAAATTCAAATGACACATCTTCTATTCACAAAAACTTCAACTTTTATGTTCAGTAATTAATAGTACTTTTTAACTAAGAATAACAGGATAAAATAGTGACAGTGACTGTTTATCATGAACCCTGTAATAAAATTTCAAATGTTACCACAACAGGATATCTTTGTTTAAATAAAAACTATAAAGGAGTCAAACTAGTTATCCATTTTTCTTTTAGAAGAAAGGCTGAAAAAATAAACTTAAGTAGTAAAAGCTGCAATTTCAGCACACGGTAAACTTTAATGCTCTAGACCTTCATTCCTTCCACCACCGGGTAATACACTGTGAACATAGACTATGGTGATTCTAATTGAATACCTGCAATATGTGGTATTTTCCCAGCATCATAACCTATATGTACTATATGCCACTATTCTCTCTTTAAAAAGTTACAGCCATGAGGTTCTGGAAGCAGTGTGGAAGCAGAGATGACAAGGGGGTGACAAACACGTTCAACAAGCATGGCTATAGTCTTGCCTTCTCATAGACCCCCCCCCACCATTTCACCATGATTCTAAGAACTGTCATTTCATCCCTTGGTCTTCAAATGTAGTGAAAAGGGAGCAGCTTATGGAATTCCATGTATTCATTTTCTTGGGTTTTGTAGATTAAAAAATGAAGCACTGAGACTCAGGTTAATGGTCAGGTGGATATGAAGCCACATCTAATTGATTCTTATGCTGATGTTCTTTCTCCTGCAACACTGACTTTTGATTAAAAATTAAGTTTGTATTATCTTCTTGCTTGTTTTTTCAGTACTGGAAATCATTGCAAACCAAGGACCTCACACCTGGTAGGCAAGTTTTCTGCCACTGAGCTACATCATGATCTTTGTAGTCTTTTCAAAACTAGCCTTCAATGTTCATTGTAAAAGAATAATCCAAGCAATATAAAAAAAAGCAAAAAAGAAAGTAAAAAGTACTTACATTCCAACTATGCAGTGTTTAATACTGGGTAAACTGTGCTTCCTTACTAGAAAATGGTATGACGTTCTATCGTCCTTTTATTTTCACTCAACATGAAATCAACACCATTTTCTCATTAAATGTTTTAAAAACTTTGTGGATAATTACTGCAAATAATATTCATATTAATGTAATAGAATATTTAAACCATTCAAGTAACATTTTAACTTTTTTTTTTTTTTTTTTGAGATAAGGTCTCACTTTGTGGTTCAGGCTGGCCCTGAGCTCAGCCTCAAACTCACATCACAGCAATCCTCCTGCCTCTGCCTCCTGAATGCTGGGATTACAAGAGTGAGCCATCCGCCCAGCACTGTGGTATGTGGTACTGATTGCTGCTGGGGTGAGTCTCCACACCCAGTATTGTATGTGGTTACCAAGGATCGAACCCGGGTTCTAGCGCTTGCAAGACAGGCGCTGGAACCACTGAGCTAAATCCCCGGCCCCATTTTAACATTTTTAATACAGATTATCAACACTTTCATCTATGACATTTATTCCACAAGCAGAATAAGGGCTCAGAAAGGTCATGAACCTCAGAAATGAAGAATATGACAGGGCCAGGGTTGTAGTTCAGTGACATAGTGCCTTCCCGGCAAGTGCAAGTTCCTGAGTTCAATCCCCACGACCAAAAAACAAAAACAAAGAAAAAAAATCATGAGAAATTAAGAATATGGAATTTTACAATTATCAGTAGTTAGTATAATGAGATAAAGATCAGGGACCCTCTAAAGAACAAAATCATTACCTGAAGGGATAAAATAATCATATGTCTGAAAGATATTAACATATTTAAACTCTTCATTGCACAGATTATTTTTTGAGACAAGTTCTTCTACGCTGGCAAGATGATCTTAAAGTGGGGAAGAGAATGGCAGAGTGTGGTAAGCAGATGAATTTGCTCTTGTTGAACTCATGGAAAACTAATTGAAAAGAGAGATGACAGAGCTCCATTTTAGCAGCCTTTTCCTTAGAACACCAAGAATTGTCTCTGACAAAGACTATAAAGTAACCACAAACTCCAAGCTGGTCATTATTACAGCTGGAGCACGTCAAGAAGAAGGAGAAAGCCATCTTTGGTCCACTGTCATGTGAATATCTTACATTCATCATTCTTTATGTTGTCAAGTACAACACAAACTGCAAGTTGCTTATTGTTTCTAATCCAGTGGTTATCTTGTTCTATGTGGCTTGGAAGATAACTGGCTTATTATTGGAAGAGACTGAAGTCTGGATTTAGCCTGGTTCCCTTACTGCTATGGATAGATCCTCCCTCAGAGAGCCTGAAAACTAATGGACCTGTGGAGAGGGGAGTGAATGCTCCTAGGTTTGTCCTGAAGATTCTGCATTCTAAGTTATAAATTATGAACTGATGGAGAGAAGGAGTATTGGAAAATATTCATACACAGGTAGTTGACAATTCTTACAATGTGATCAGACTAAAAGTTACACGTCCTAGGCCAGTGGATTGTCTACAGCAGATTTGGCAGAACATGTGATGAGGAATCTTGGGAGGATGTGATCAATGTCCACTATGACTGAAAGTCTCTCTGAAATAAAGGATGGTGTTTTCCTCAGTACCCCTGTGTCTTGGGACCTTTCAAGGTGACCTTGACTCTCAAAGAAGGGCATGTTGGAAGAAGAGTACAGATCTCTGTGTGTGAACCTTAGGATCTGTGTCAGATCACTTCACTGTTGGGGCTAAAAAAGGGTTGAGCTGGAGGTTGTGCAAACTGCCCTTTTCATCTGATCTATGGCTGAAGGAGTAGTATTAAGATAGCCCGGGAAAAATATCAGTTTCTCAGAGTTAGAAATAAAAATGGCTCACAAAATCTCGTAGTTGTATTCAGATGCAGGCTGGTACTCAACTTGTGTAGTCCTACACTATTTGTATAAACTATATACTCTATCATCTCTGAGACAGCATGGCCAAAGCCACACAGGCTCAAGCTGTCCTTCAAACAAGATATATGTTATTCTGTTATATGATTTCACCACCCAAGCCTACTTCTTTGTAATACATAAGCCAACAATTGACTTATAATACATGAAGCATGCAAAAGCCGAAGGTAATGTAAAATAGTGATAGAGTTTTTTCCAGTGTCACCAATAGCCTCTAAAAGCCAAAAAAACTGAGCTCACATGGTGTATTTTCTTTAACAACATCTACGTTACCCAGGTTGGCTTATGTATCATAAAGAATTTCCCTAAAATTGTTCCCTCTTTTACAAATTGTCCACATCTGGCTTATTCCCCTGAAGTATTTTTGGTTAGCATGACACTCTACTAGGCTACTGAAAATAACAACAAACAAAAATCCTTCAGCCTATGATCATTTACCATTATTTTCAAGGAAAAACTTCAATTTTTATCCTGTATGTGAGGGAGAGGATAATAAAGGAGAGACAAAGAGAAGCACAAAGGAGAAAATGTTTTGGTACATCAAAAGAAGGTTTAGGAGAAATAAGAACAATTTATCCTGTGTCTGGAAGACTACTTTTATAGAAGTAGGCCGACATGGCTCTACTGATTCCATGTTCTGTTTTAAATTATAATCAAGAAAAGGTCAGCCAATCAGGCTGTCTCTGAGTGTCTTATCACTCAGTACTCAGCTACAGTGCTGACTGCCAGGTATTATGCAGAACCTGAATCACCTTTGAAATTCTCCCTTTTAATTGCTCTGCATGCACTTGTGGCCATATGGTAAGTGGTATAAGTGCATATAAGTTCATGTTTGCTGTCTTATTTTCTCTTTGCTTGCACTACAGTGGTAACTTCAGAAGAGCACGATTCTAATTGTTCTTATGTTGTGTCAACTGTCATTTACTCAAGATCTATTTAATTGTATTTCTTCCTAGTTCTGTTTACAGAAGCACAGAGTCCATCAAAAGAAATAAAAAACATGTCTTAGCTCCCCTGCTGCTACAGGTGGGCACAGGTGGACTAGGAATTAAAATCAAGAATTGTTTGGTACAGTTTTTCAGCAAGAGAAATCCTCTGGACACTGGTTTTCCCTTTGCCATTTCTCCCTCCTGCCTGGATTCCAGAAATTTCTAGTATTGGGGCAGTGAGCTGAGAACTATAGGAGAAGCAAACAGGGCCTCTGATGGCTCTTGGAGTCACCGTACAAGCACGTCACTGTTTGTGTCTAGACCTCTGTTTAGATAAGAACAATAAGACTCTTTTTGGTTTAAGGCTTTGCTTTGGTGTTGCTGTCACTTACTGTCTTAAGTCATTCTCATCTGATAGATACATTGCAGTATCCCTAGCTCTTTAAACACTGATTAACACATAGTAAGATACTCAGTATTTATGGAAAGGGGAGATGGCCACTCACAGTCAAATTCTCACATAACAGGCACATGTAAAATTTTGAAGATTCCTACATCACTCATCTTTCTCTCTGCTGAACAGAGTACCTAACACCCACAGTTTAAAGGAGAAAAGGTGAGATTTTGTCATGGTTTCAGTCTACCATCAGTTGGCACCAAGGCAGAAACATTATGGCATACTGACATAGAGGAGTGAAGCTGCTTGGTTTGTGGTAGCTGGGAAGGAGAGGAGAGGAGGGAGCAAATGAACCAGACATAAAAAGCAGGGTCCTACCTCCATGACTCGCCTAGGCACATCCACTTCTGGGCAGTTCTAAAGCCAGTCAACTTGACACTTCACTCTGACCAACATAACATCAATTTGCAAGATAAAGTGGCATTCTTCTGTAGTCCTAGTTACTCAGGAAGCTGAAACAGGAGGAAAACTTGAGCCACAAGTTCAAGATTAAACAGACAACAGCCCCATCTCACAAAAAAAGACTGTAAAGATGCCAGTTTATCATATTCTTCACTCTAAAGATTATAAGCCAACAAACTACTAGATATGAGTAACACAAGGTTTTAAAAGTGATTTTTCATTTGCATTTCTGCCTTTCTGGTCCCTCCATTTACTGAAGAGAGACAATAAATGAGATACATATGCATAAAAGAAGTTGAGACTCACTCAGAAAAGAGAAACAATAAAAGGTCCTCCGAGGCATCAGTGGAAGACAGCTCTGAAGGTGCAACCTGTGAAGACCTGAGAGAAGGGCGAGGCCCAGGGAGCAGCAACTTCCTGGGCTTATAGTGGCACCTGCAATATCTGCCCAACACTAAGAAAGCTTACTAAGCTAGGAACATTCCAATCCAACATGCACTTATTATATTAGGGCTTTGAATATACATAGCCTTAAATGTACACCCACCTGCCCTTTCCACAAATATTTAGTATCTTATTATCTGCCAGGCCCGAGTGCTGGGATGACAGGTGTGAGCCACCACGCCCAGCACTGTGGTATGTAGTACTGATTGCTGCTGGGAGTGAGTCTCCACACCCAGTATGGTATGTAGTTACCGGGGATCGAACCCGGGTACTTGAGCTTGCAAGACAGGCTCCGGAACCACTGAGCTAAATCCCTGGCCCAGCACTTTACTTAACTTTTGACCATTTCTAGTCTGGGTCAGCATGGAGAGTTGAGAAGACTGAAGTCCACTCTGTAGGAAAGCACAATAGTATTCCTATGCACTATAGTGTCACTTTTGATCTGGTCTTACATGTTTCACTGCAATATTACTTCATATTGTTTCTTAATGAATATATTAATTAATCCATCAAGTACATTCCTCAAATAGGCTTCCAGCCAGCCCATCTAAATCAAAAGAAGCACCCAGACCAAGTCATTATCTGCACCTACAAAATCATGACATATATTAAAATAATTGGTGTTTAAAGGCAATGAATTTTGTTGAAGTCTGTTGTACAACCACAGAAAATTGGAACAGCAATAATTTATTCAAATGATGAGTAATTAAAAGGAAATAGACTAAGTTTGTAGATTTTAGAAAAGACTGAGAAACTTATTAGAACCAAGAGGATTATAGAATAAGATCATTGAAGTGAATCTTATAGAAGGACCACCATTTACCTTTAAAGTTCCTGGGGCTTGGTATTTCTTATTCTTCCCTTTTCTAATTGCATTCTATGCATGATGGTTTATTGCAGTCTCATGGATTTAAACATAATCTGTATGCCAGTAACTCCAAAATTTATCTTACTCTGGATCCCAAGATTTTTGTGAACTCCAGGATCATATATTAAACCACTTAGTTTCTCCTCTTGAATGATTAACCGACTGAAGTTAACTGGCCAAAACTGGATTCATATTCCACTCCACTCCTGGCTTGCACCTTATTTACTTTTCTGCATCTCCACAAATGTTTTTGCACTCATCCTTGCATGCTCTCTATATGTCACTTTCCACATTC
Source organism: Petromus typicus (assembly GCA_004026965.1). Taxonomy (NCBI): domain Eukaryota; kingdom Metazoa; phylum Chordata; class Mammalia; order Rodentia; family Petromuridae; genus Petromus; species Petromus typicus. The sequence continues at coordinate 64,737 of PVIR01005064.1, read as the reverse complement.
TGTCTGCCAGAAAATCTGTTGAATCTAACAACAAAACGTACCCAGAATCAAAGACTTTTCCCCCCATGGTGCTAAAGATTAAAAAAACTCAACTACTTCCAATAGGTTAGTCCAAGTATCACTATCTCCCACTGAGGCAAGCCACTGCTCAGAGGCGATGGAGGATGAACGGCCCTCTTGTAGAGCAGAGTTGGACAGGCACCAACAACACTGACCATAATGATATCATGCAGACAAGATCATCCATCTTGTCTGGCTCTCCCTGTTTAAATTCTTTCCTTCTAAGAAAGATACTTATTTATTAAACAAACACATCTTAAGCACCAATCTTTACCACCTAATTTTCCAGGTGATGTGAACACAGGTATGTAAGATGGGGATGTTTCTTGGAGCTCATAAATAAACCATTTTATATTCTCAGAGTGGCAACTACAAAATGATTCAGTAGCCCAACTGGCCTCCAGATAAATAGGAGAATTCCAGGATTCCAAGAGGCTTAACCTAAAAAAGTACTTGACTACATTTTGACATCTCTTCCTTTTCTGGCATTTTAGATTCTATACAACCAACTGATGTAATTTCTTGGTTCCATTCATCCTCCCTCCCTCCTTCCCTTTCTCCTCCTCTCTTTTTCTCAAATTAGAAAGATTACATTTTACCTGTCTCAAATTATGTCTTTCTTTCCAGAATCATGAGATTTCATTCATTCATTCATCAAGCTTCTTTCAAAAACCCTGCTATAATAACCAGCAATAGGTTACAAACTATTTTCAAGGTGATTAGTAATCTTCACAAACACTCTGTGCCATAGGTGTTATTATTCTCATTTTCCAGATGAGAATGTAATGCTCAGGAAGATGGCAAATGAGCCAAGATCATGCAGTGCTGGATGCCGACCCAAACCATGTGAACTCACAGTAAGTGCCCTCTGCAATGACTAAACTTGCAGTGACTTTCATTACCCAGGAGTAAATAGATAATAAAGAGAAATGATGTTCTTCTTGGAGGGATTTATGTTTTAGGAAGGAAACTTAAGAAAATATCCCCATTTCATTATAATGTGGGATGTATAGATCCGTGTCAAGTTATGAACACTATTCTCTGTTCTGCGGAATGGGTTTGCTAAAGTTGTCAAAAGTGTGGCCTGCTTTAGTGACAGTAAGTGAAATTTGTGAGAAGATATGAGGATAAAACTGATTACTATGCTCAGAAATCTCTGGTCATTCAGGACAGAAATAAATATAGAACACTTAAATACAGGATAGTACTTCATGTAACAGACATCATTTGCCAGATTGTTTATGCCTATAAAAGGGCTATAAGAGTCTGCAAGGCTTATGTTCACAAACTAACAAATTATAGTGTGGAAGGCTAATTAATTATACTGCTATATATTTTTCTTGCCTGACACTATCCCACAGGATTCTGAGTAGGTTTGGCAGTGCCATGTGAGATAAACACAATGTGCAAAGCATTGATTGTTAATCTGTTGCCATCACTTGCCATTTGGATGCAGGTCTTGGCAGAACCACATTGGCAACATAGTTTTCAGATCCTGACAGGAACTGTGGTTAAAGGCTTGTCTGTCTGCACAGTGCCAAATGATTCTCTGGTCAGTTCTGAATGCAAGGAGTTCATTGCAGAAATTGATTAGGAGCACACTGTAGGTCAGAATGTTGCAGTGTACATATATTATTTGATGGAAAAAGATGGAGATTCTTACAAGAAATAATTCTCTGAGTCTTAAACAACATCTTAACTTCAAATGTGATTAAGGAGACTTCTAAGAAGCTCATGCTCTTATATGAGAGAATCAAGTCTATAAAAAGAAGCCCAAGAAAGGTTACAAAGGGTTGGAAGCATACTCAAATGCCCTTGCCAAGAGGGAAAATTAGATATCTCAAAAGAAGCCAAGTTTCCTCTGAGATCAGGAACAGATCCTGAAAACAAAAACAAAATAGCAAACTTGTATGATTATTTTCCAGATAAAGACTACTAGCATAGTGAAAAAACAGCATAGCAGACATCCCTGCCCAGTATTATCAGGCTGTAAGTGGACCTAAGCACTGGTCTGGTAAGTACTAGGGCCCCGAGTTAACTTTCAGCCAAGGCCAATTTGACTCCATCTAAATTCTCTCTGAAGTATCTATTTGTTCTCTTCAGCAACATGTGCTTCCAATGTCAGTAAATACGGATATCTCAAATAAATTCATAAATTAATTCATAAAAGTACAGAGAATGTCAGAGACTACAAAGTAGCAACCCTTTAATTAATTAAATATTCAGCAAATCTAGATCAACTTAGACTCCTTTCCTGTGCATGAGTGGTAAGCATCATTCTGTTTCATCTGAGGCCACACTGGGCTTCTTAGCACACACCCTTGTACATGCTTCTTACCTTGCAAGGAAATGTATGTTGCTTTACGTAAGTTTAAATTTATCACATTCATATGTTATTGGGTCACAATTTAAAATTAAGGAAAATAGAAAAACTTGTCAAAAGGAGATGGCTTTTAGAATACAAGTGATAAGTAGTAAAAAGGGACATCTGATTCTATTTTTGAACTGGTAGAAAATTACAGTGTTTACATTATTCAGCAGCAATATATTACTCTCCTACACTTATACCTGGAGGTGTTTTAATCATTTATTAATGCAGCTGTGATGAACCTGGAAGGTTTGTCAAATATCATAAATGAATCATGTTTCATATATTGTTTTCTTTTGGGGCCTATTGAAAATGTTCGTGTGTAGTGTAGACAGCTTAAAGAAACAAACCACATGAGCAGGGAAGTGGTCTTTCTCCACATGCCAGAGCTTATAGGTACAGAGCCAAGTTGGAGAAAGACCTAGATGATGGACTCCAGGTAGTTCCTAGAACCAAGGGGTTCCCTTGAAGGGGCGGCAGCAGTTTAGTGTATTGCTAGTGGGAATCTACTCTTGGCAAAGTTTGGATTAACTGCTTCTCTCACAGTAGTCACACATACTTTATGACATTGGGTTTCATGCGATCCTTCTCCTGTGTAATTTTAGCTCCTTTCCATTTCTGTCTCTTCTTGGGTTCATGCATATGGTCATAAGGCCTCCTTGGGGGAGCACATCAATCTCCCTGGAGATTATGCATAGCATGGCATTAGTTAGTGAATTACACATGGTGTGTTCTGGGGTTTTTTGTTTTGTTTTGGGTTTTTTTTTTTTTTTTTTTCAAACAGGGTAGTTCAGGCTGGTGGTCCTGAACTCAGCCTCATATTCAGCAATCTTCCTGGGATTATAGGCATGAGCCACCCTGCCCAGGATTGCGGTATGTGGTTACCAGGGATCAAACTTGGGACTTTGCACTTACAAAGCAGGCACTGGATCCACTGAGCTAAATCTCCAGCCCCACACAGTGTAGTTTTGATCCTCACTGGGCTTTCACATGCCACCCAGCATGAGAGAAGGAACAAGCTTCTCTATCTTCAGTCTTATGTGTACAAAATCAAAACCAGTTTGAATGAGTTACCTCTGGCCTTCCTTAAGACAAACAATAATACTGTTCTACATAATTAAGAAGACAGACTTCAGAAGTAAGACCAGCTTGAGTCTGAACATCAGTTCTGCCTCTACCTGGCTGTCAGGCCCATGGTCAGGTTAATTAATTAAATCTTGGTTTCCTCTTTTTAAAATGGACCCATCTTACCCAAGGTAATGTAGATAAGTCTAGTCTTGCTTGAAGTTAAACTGATACATATATAAAGAGGATTTACCTTAGTTTCTTAAGGTTAATGGCCATGAAGAATAGATTTTTTTCTCCTCAAAACTGTAAAAACAAATCTCAAAGCAATTTCTATGAATTAAAAAAACTGGCGAATCATAAAAGAAGAAATATAAATTGCTCATACCATATAAAAAGATGTTCAACCTCAAAAATCATAAAAGTATAAGTCAAAACTATACAGGGATATCATTTTTCACCTATTAAAATGGCAAGAAAATTCCCAAAATTTTGCAACACACTCTGTAATAAAGAGCAGAATTATGTGCTTTTATACAATGCTGGCAAGAATGTAAATGATATAGTCTTTTGAGGACCTAATTGGTAATTTCCATCAAAATTACAAATGTATCGACTTTTTACTTGGCTATTTTACTCCTGGAGATTGGTTCTACAGTTATACCTAAACCAGCTCTAAGTGAAGTGACAGACTTAGTCTTTTATCTACCACACAATTGTGCGCATGGACAAGATGTTGATGATATCTGAGTATCCATGTACAGGTAAGTAGATAAATAGGCTATAGGACACACACACAAACTAATATAGCTGTAATGAGAGAATTAAATTCTCTGTGCCCTGTGGGAAAATCTCAAAAAAACTAGTAAGTGCAAAACATAAGATGTGAAACAATAGAATATCCTAATGTTTATGAAAAGGAGATAAAATAGCTACATATACATGCACCTCCCCCACAATCATTAAGGATTAAATCCATGACCTCAAACAAACTAAGGCAAGTACTTACTCTGCCATTCACTGTGCTATACTCTGATCCTCTTCATCTTTTTGAAATTTAAAAATTTAATTTCAAAAGTGTTTATAAATTTCCCAGATTGGCATCAAACGATCTCACTCTCCCAAGGAACTGAATTATAGGCATATGCTATCACATTCAGCAATAACAATATACTATATCCACATAAAAATAAGCACCAAAAAGATACAAAGGAAATTAATAGAACACATATATGTAGCAGGCTAAACAGTGGGATATCCACTAAGTGGGAGTCAGAAGCTAGAATAACCTCAGGTCCAAAAATCCTTTTCAACCCATATTTTAATTACTATTTTGAATATATTTATGAACATTTGCTGCACAGTGAACCTTGAAGACAGTCCCTGTGTCCACATAGTGCTATACACATGTCTTACTGTCAAGTAAAGAATTAAATTAATACTTTTACTAAACCAATCAATAAATGAACATTTGGGCTGGATATTTAGCTCAGTGGTTCCAGCTGCCTTGCAAACACAAGGTCCTGGGTTCAATCCTAGGTAACCATGTATAACGTTGCTGGGCATTGACTCACCCACCAGCAATCAGTACCACATACCACAGTGCCAAGCATGGTGGCTCATGCCTATAATCTAATACTTGGTAGGCAGAGACAAGAGAATTGCTGAGTTCAGGATCAGCCTGTATTACAAAGCAAGACACTGTCTAAAAAAAAAAAAGGAGTGTTTGCTGCTTTCCAGCTCAGAGGGAATAATCATTAGCTGTGTCTATCAAAAACTATCAAACAGTCAAGGAATTACATGAAAACAATTTTTTTTTGCTTTTTCAAATCAGAAGAAAAAAGTAAACTACTGACAAATTGCATCACAGAAAAAAGTATAAATATATTCCTTCTCTGAATTCAGCAGAGTACTTTAAACTAGTTTCCTTTGAGAGTTACATTTGAAATCATAACCCAGAAATAATAGCAGTGCTTTCTTACTAATGCTGAGAATCTTTCCCCCATCTACTCACTCAGGTCACATTAAATCCATGAAGGGACTTGTTAGGTCTAAAGGTACATTTCTCAACAGAACTTTCAACTCTTTCCTCATCATCAATTCTGTTGACTAGAACAGCGGGAGATCACTATTGACAAATGACTGACAAAATGATTCACATGTCAAAAAGCCAATAAAAATTTGCTCATCCACAACTCAACTTCATCAGTCCACAAGAATTTATACCAAATGCCATCTTCTTTACTGTGGGTACTTGATTTATAGATTAGGCATCTGTTTTGTATAAAGACCCTGAATAGAAAAACAGCTTATGTCTAACAAAACACAGGATGCACTACATAAATCACTTTCACCCTATCAGATATTTAACACTGAATTTCTTTTAAAATCCCAGCATATTTTATTTGACTCAGAACTTATCCTGAATGTTACTTTTAAGACAGAAAAACCATATATATATATATATATATATATATATATATATATATATTGAAAGTGGTTAAAAGACTCTGAATAGCAATAGTAAATCTAGAAACTGGGTTTCAGGTTTTTCCTGTAATGGAGCTCTTTTATAATAATTCTTATAAGAGTTTATATATATATATATTTTTTTTTTTTTTTGGAAATACTCCATTTTTTTTTTTTTCAGACAGTCTCACTTTGTAGGTGAGGCTGGCCCTGAGCTCATTATTCAACCATGGAACTGACAGCAATCCTCCTGATTCTGCCTGCCCTGGGATTACAAGCATGAGCCACCACACCCAGCATTGTGGAATGTGGTTACTGGGGACTGAACTAGGGACCTTGCCTTTCCAAGGCAGACACTGGAACCGCTGAGCTAAATTTCCATCCCTTAAATACTACATATTAAATAAATGGAAATGCATTTTCAAAATTTATAAATGAAATATTTAAAGTATTTCAAGAATTTATTAATTATTGTAATATAGATGATTTAGAAGCTCTTGGATGCTGGCCACTCTACATGTAATTGTGTTTTAGCAATGATATTTTCTTATCAAATACGCTTCAACTCAATGAAAAAAGTATAATTATTATTAAATAGGAAATTACTTTTTGTTTGGGTTAATATAAAGGATTGAAAAATGAGCTTACATGGACAATACTGTCTCACACAGTGGCATAGTAACATGTCAAAGTTTTATAATCAGTCTTTATCAAGTTTCAACTGAGCTTTAGTTTTTCTTGTGGTTCAGTGAAAATTTCTCAGAATTTTTTAATGTTAGAGTCAATTCATGTGATTAAATATATAAGGAAGTAAGAAGAGAGTTCTAGAAATTTGACCAGAGTCACAAAGCTATAGATCAGATCTCACAAAAACTATTTCTAATTCAGCATCCCATAAAGCCGAGATCAAAATGAGGAATCCTCTCTAGGAAACAATTCTAAACACACCAAATTCTCTAATCAATGCTTCTTAAACTGTATTACCAGGCAAAAGATACTGTTTTGGTTACTTTTGGCATTGTTAAGATAAAATATTTAACACAAAGTTAAAGGAGGAAAGATTTTTTTAGCTCAGTTAGTAGAGATTTCAGTTCCTAGTTGGCTGGTTCCAGGCAGGTTAGCATGGCCCAGAGAAAGTTCATGACAGGCAGAAGGAAGAAAGCAACAAGCCAACAGGCAGTGAGCTAGTGAAGCAGCAAGCAACAACCAGTGACACTCTGTGTGTCTCTTATATATTTATCCAGTCTACTCAACCTTAGGTACAGTAGCACTCACATCAAGGATGGGGCACGCTAATCCTAGCATCACACCATGAATCAATCCCAGTGTCACAACCTTGATCCCCAGAATCACACAGCCTAGATGCAGCTACCTATGAAAAACTCAGCTTATGACCATGTGAGGCTTTAAGGGCACTTTAATACATGTCAGAACACTTTCACATCAAAAAACCATCAAACAAAACTACAGAGTACCTCTGTTCACAAATTTAATTCATGTTTGGTTGCAAACCAAACCAAATTTCCCCATAATGTCAACAAATTGAGCCTAACCACTGAATTTGATGCAGCTCAGGACTAATGCTGTTTGCAACCAGCTATGTGGAAGTAATTGATTTTGTGAATCAAGGTGCCATGTATTTATCATTAGGACATCTAGATTCATATTATGTAGCCTCCTATGAAGCCCAAGATTCTGCATTTCTAACAGTTCTCAGGTGAAAATGAGGATATAAGCCCGGGGCTCTGGGATCACTTCAGTCATACGACAACTATCCAGTTATAGTAGTGACATTCACTGGATCATTCACAAGTATGATCATTGTCAAGCAGGTTTTATGGAATAAAGATATAGTGAACACAGAAAGGGCAGTTTAGTGGGAGAAGCAAACTAAATGAGTTGGACTTGACAAATTACAGGAGGATGAAAATTTATTTTCTTTGTTGCTGTCTTCAAATCTCTGCTTCTTTACTTCAGGTTAAAATCTAGGGAAGATGTCATGTCTCTTCCAGAGTCATTCAACTATTAATAATCTCATTTTATGGTATGAAAACATGCAATGTAGTACAGCATGATAACTTCATATTTCATCCAGCTGAAGCATTTCTCCCCAGTATCTTAGACTAACCCAGATTGAAAATCAGGAGTAATTTTTCTTCTTGCTCTGCTGCCTCTTTTGACTACTCTCTTCTTCACTTAGGCCCCATAGGATTGGGAGAATCTACCAAAGGGAGAAAACATAAAATCTCTGAATTCATTCTTTCCCTTTTGGAGTATCTTTATGAGTTTATTAGAGCCTCAGTGTTTTGCTCTCTGCCTAAAATGAGTGGCTTCCAATAGTGCCTTACTTTCCATTTATTGTATTATTTCACTGGCCAATTAATGTGGCTCCTTCCAGCTTTTTCTAGTGGTATAGCCCATAGCGATGCTCTTCATCAGAGTAGGACCCTCCAAGAGATTAAAAAGCAATTACCAGTACCAGTGGGGCAAGCACATTCTTGATTCACAGTCCATTCTATATGTTCTATCTTAAGGAATGACCCCTCAGGCTCTCACCATTAGGCTTATCCATTTAAGTCAGGTTCTGGGGCCTCAAAGACCAAGAGGAATTGGTTGAGTCTTTCTAAGTACATTTCTGTCATGGTCCAGGAGGTACCATTGTAAACTGTGTTGTTTTAATCTCATGAAAAACTTTCTTGGTTCCTTCCCTTACTGCTGAGACAAAATACTGAATGCCCCAAGTTAAAGGAGAAAAGGTTTCTTTCAACTGAGAGTTGGTTGAGGTTGCAGTCCATACTTGGGTGATTCCAAGGCAGAGTGGCATGGCAGAAGAGAAACAGTCCACAACAAATCAGGCAGGCAGCAGCAAGCAGCAAGCCTGCCTCTCCCTTTGATGCCATCTAGACTTCAAACCTAGAATTCTAGAATTATGCTAACTCCAGTCAATGGGCTAATTTAGCTCTACACACCCTTGATCCTATTGTCACACACCTTTATGGAACTGTCAGCCAGTTCCAAAAAGCTCCACCCATGTATGCATAAGGTTTTTTGGGGGACATTTAATTATAATCATAACAAACTATATAGTATAAAATGTTATCTTTGATTTGAATCCCTGGAAAGATATTTCTGAAGTTCAAATATAAACTTTATTAAAGTACAAAAACATTTTATATTTCTGATAAATAAATATTGACCTTACTAGCATAATAATTTGGTATATTGTATTGAATATTTCTTCCAATTCATTTAGTAACAGTACGTTAGCACCTAAAATTTCCAGGGACTCCTTGAAGAGTTTACATATTAGAATTGCTATGAATTTAAGATAAAGTACTGCTAGAATTCTGGTGGGTGGCATTTTTTTTTCCCATAGAAAAGCAACATGTCACATAGAACATTAATTTCATGGTTTTGAATCCCAGTTTTGTTCACTGGTAGGAAAGAATCACCTTTCCAGAAGTGACACACCTGGATGTGTTACATGGCAGTTCTGGTCTTAGCCATCCAATGATCAGACTAGTTGATATTTAGTATCATCTCTTCAAAGTCAATTCAGCATAATAGTATCTCTTGAATCAATACAAACCACTTGGCAAGATGTTGAAACTGTTAATCTGTAATGAAAAGTCTCTTGCACTAAAAATTCTAGTATTCACAGACTCAAATACAATGAAAAAATCGTGAGACCTCATAACTAATATTGTTTTGGACAGTTTTGTTAAAGGGACTTCATGAGATGAACTAGTGCAACTACTTGTACTGCTCAGAGCCTCCTTCGGAAAGTATCCTTATGCTTGCATTGTTTTCTTGACCCATGTAGGACTCCACCAGCCTGCTTCAAGTTGACTGAAACTGACAGCAGAATTTGAGCCTGCAGCAGCCATTGGTAAGCTGGATGGTCATGGGTTTAGTCCAAGAACTACAGAGATTCCCAGTTATTTATTTAGATTTTTCCTTAAGGATAGCCAATTTATTTTTTTAAAGAATAAAAACCTGATCCTTCAGCCATTTCTTACCCAAAAGCTGAAAGGAATATGTAGGGTGGGGATATCTATAAGAGAGAACTCCCACATACAACCATACAGGGTAAATTGTAACAAAACAAAGTGTTCCTTACACCTGGGAGTTTATTGCCAAGTATAATACAGAAATCTAAAAAGAAAGCTCTGTATGGATCTAAAATTTATTATTTCTCCTCTTTTTCGGTGGTGCTTTTATTGGGTATTGAACCACAGTCTTTTTTACCTTTCCCTTTTTTTTTTTTTTTTTTTTTTGAGACAGTCTAATTTACTAGGTTGCTCACACTAGGCTTGAACTTGCAATCCTACTGCCTTTCAGCTTTATTTCAGTTCTTTGACCCATGAATAACACAGCTACAAGGGAATCCCAAGGAAATAAAGCACCAAGCTGTGTTTTACTTATTTCTAAATGCCCCCCTTAAACCTCATTAGCTTATAAATGCAGATTTTGGAAGGATATTGGTTCATGAGTGCTAATGTTCATCAATATTATTTGTAGATGAGTTTGTTGATGAGTTTATAGTTGAACATGGCCTTGGAAAGTGAAGCCTGCTAGGTCATTTGGTGTGTGTTTTGAGGAGTCTTATCTCCCTTTCTCCTCCCTTGATCAGTTTGTGTTTTTTTAAAAAAAATTATCTTTATTGGTACATTATGAATACACATGATAATCACATTCAACATTAAGAGTTTGTACCAGAATATGACATGACTTGATTCTCATTTTTTTCTCTTTTCCCCCCACCCTGCCTCCCCCTGTCCCCTCTATACACAATCTTTGTTTTCTTTTTTTCTTTATTATTACCACATTCAGTTTCCCTTCATTATTTACCCTTACACTCTTTCCTTTAAATATTTTCTACTTCACAATATCAATTAAACATACTACAACTCATTTACAACATCATATTCTCATACCAAAGAAAAGATATGGTATTTACATATCCGTGACCTGTTAATTTCGCTTATGAGGATGTCCTCAAGGTACATCCATTTGAGTATGAATGACTCGATCTTTTCATTTTTAACAGCAGAGTAATACTCCATTCTATAAAAGAACCACATCTTTATCCAGTCTCCAGTTGATGGACATTTGGGTTGTTTCCAAGACTTAGCAATCACAAACTGAGCTGTTATAAACATGGGTGCACATATGTCGCTGTGAAATGACTCTCTTAATTCTTCTGTGTATATGCCTAGCACAGTGATGGCCGGGTCGAATGGGACCTCCAATCCTAGTTTTTTGAGGAATCTCCACACTGATCTTTACAGAGGTTGTATGAATCTACATCTCCACCAGCAGTGGAGAAGGGTTCCCTTTTCTCCACAGCCTCGCCAACATCTGTTGCTGGCTAATTCTGACATGGCAGCCATTCTTTGTGGAATGAGATGAAATCTCAGTGTTGTTTTTACCTGCATCTTTTGAATGACTAATGATGTTGAGCATTTCTTCATATGCTTCTTAGCTACTTTTACTTCTTCCTTTGAAAAGTATCTATTCATTTCAGATGCCCATTTTTTAACTGGGTCTTTAAATTTGGGTGGATTGATTTTTTTAAGCTCTTTATATATTCTAGATAGTAGCCCTTTGTCTGAGGAACAGGTGATAAAGATTTTTTTCCCATGTTCTTGGCTGCCTATTCGCTCTGTTGGTGGTTTCCTTTGCTGTACAGAAGCTTTTTAAAAGAATGAGGTCCCATTTGTTGATTTCTTCTGCCAATTCTTGTGCTATAGAGGTTTTGTTCAAGAGTTTTACCTAACCTGTTTTGTAGCAAGTTCAGAGTGTCTGTTTTAATATTTAGGTCTCTTATCCACTTTGATCTTAGCTTGGTACATGGTGAAAGAGTTTTAGTCTTTGGCAGGTTAAAGCCCAGTTTTTCCAGCACCATTTGTTGAAGAAGGTATCTTTCCTCCACTAAGATCAGTTTGTGCTTTTCTTTTCTTTCTTTTTTTTTCAGGTTTTTTTGAGATAGGGTCTTGCTATGTAGTTCAGGCTGGCCCTGAGCTCAGCCTCCAGCTCACATCACAGCAATCCTCCTGCCTCTGCCTCCCGAGTGCTGGGATGACAGGTGTGAGCCACCACGCCCGGCACTGTGGTATGTGGTACTCCATGCCCAGTATAGTTATATGGTTACCAGGGATCGAACCCGGGCCCTTGCGCTTGCAAGACAGGCTCCGGAAACACTGAGCTAACTCCCCGGCCCAGTTTGTGCTTTTCTTGTAATGCTATTAACTGTTTCTCTTCCTGCCACGTCCCTCCCCCATGTTGCTTTGTCTTGGAGCCAGCTAGCTCGTGACTGAGACCTCTACAAAGAAACCCTTCTCCCTTTAATTTGTAGTTAGCAGGTATTGTATCTCAGTGAAAAGAAAGTAACTTTGAAAAGATGTATTTACATGGTTGTCAACAGCAGCAATTTTCAAAAGGAAGGAAGGAAGGGGAAGCAGGAGTAAGAGGGGATAAAGAAAGAACAACTTAAATCAATGAAATAGTAGATAAAGTAAATTTATACAGTGAATTTTCTCCTATATATTATTATTAAAGTGATCATGTATTTAGCAAAATAATATTTGTAGACAGGATTTGTTTATTTAACTTACAGGATTATTCTATAATAGTCACTCAAAAAGTCAAATGTGGGCTGGGAAGTTAACTTAGTGGTTCTGGAGCCTGTCTTGCAAGTGCAAGGGCCCGGGTCTGATCCCCCAGTAACCACATACAATATTGGGCGTAGAAACTCTTGCCCAGCATCAATCAGCACCACACACCACAGTGTCAGGAGTGGTGGCTCACACCTGTCATCCTGGCACTCGGGAGGCAGAGGCAGGAGGATTGCTGTGATGTGAGTTTGAGGCTGAGCTCAGGGCCAGCCTGAACTACAAAGCGAGACCCTGTTTCAAAAAAAAAAAAAAAAAAAAAGTCAAATGCAGTTTATATATGGTACATATATGTATATTAATTATTAAGACTAAAAGCTGTGTTAATAAAAATGATTCCGATTATGAGAGATTTTGCTATTTATGCTTTTCTCTGATTCTGACCCTTTTGTCATATACAGGCTATGAATCTCCAATATGAAAATCTCATATCCCAAATTCTAAAATATTCTGAGACCCATATAGCACCATGAAAGAAAACTTTCATATCTGACCTCTTATAACAGATTACAATTAAACTTCATGCCCACTGAAAATATTGCATGAAATTATCAGGTACATTTAATGTGGAATGGCTGTAGACTGAAATTATCTTCAGACTATGTGTATGAAATATATATAAAACATAAATGAATTTCATATTTGGACCTGGATCATATCCAAAAAATCTCTTAATAATATGTAAATAATACAAAATTCGGGCCGGGGATATAGCTCAGTGGTTCCGGCGCCTGTCTCGCAAGCGCACGGACCTGGGTTCGATCCCCGGTAACCACATAACAATACTGGGCGTGGAGACTCAACCCAGCAGCAACCAGTACCACATACCACAGTGCCGGGCGTGGTGGCTCATGCCTATAATCCCAGCACTTGGGAGGCAGAGGCAGGAGGATTGTGATGTGAGTTGGAGGCTGAGCTCAGGGCCAGCCTGAACCACAAAGTGAGACCCTGTCTCAAAAAACCTTTAAAAAAAAAAAAAAAAGAAAAGAAAAGAATAATACAAAATTCAAAATTCCAAAATCTGAAACACTTCTAAGGGTTAATTTTCCTGTCTTTCTAATAAGAAATAAAAGATAAATTTAAGAAACCTAAGGAGATTGGAATGTAGCTTATGGTAGAGTACTTGCTTAGCTCTCATAAAGTACTGGATTCTATCTCTACTACTGGCACAAAAAAAAGATGCTACAAAGTTTTTTTTTTTCTTTTGGAGGTGTGCTTTTTGTGAAGAATCTATAATATGCTAGATTAGCCCATTTAATGGAAATATATTATGAACCACAGATAAAAGTGTTATATTCTAAAATTCTAACACACTTTATTTGGTCCAATATATCTATGTTATAGTTTGTGTTTAGATGTTCCCAGAGCCTAAAGTGAATGAGGGACTGGGACTTTCTTCTCAGAAGTAGTTGAGTCTGGAATGTGTTATGCTGAGATTAATGGTATGTGATTACTAAACCAGTATACGTGAGTGAGAGGCTTAGTACTGCCCTAATCCTGGTAGTCTGGACAGGATAAAGGAGGCAGAAAGACCTGCGGAAGTATCCCTCTCCCGTGTTGTTGTTGCTAGGGGTGTGGGTACCATGAACTGCTTCTTGTTATCTTTGCTGCCTTGTCTTGGCATGTCAGTGCCGTGTTATTTCTCCTGTGCAGTACTTGTTTGCCATCCCAGCCTTGGAGTGAACTGATTATGGATTGAAACATCTGTGAACTGTAAACCAAATAAACTCCTTCCCTCTTAACTTTGGGTGTTTGGTATTTTGTCTCAGCAACAAGAGAAAAGTAACTAATACAGCCCAAAAGGATTAATATATAAGCAATGTAATGTCATTGAAATATTTACATTATTTTTCCCTAAGACCAAAATCACTTATATATTTTACATACCATATTGTAATTTAGACTAACCACATTTCACATGTAGAACAGGCACATGGGGCTGCAATACTGGACAGTGCCGTTTCAGATATTCATGTTCGCTCTTTCTGTACAATTGGTAAATAACCGAAGATAGCCAATCCTGGTTTTTGGTAAATTTAATTTCTATTTTTTAAAAATTTCAAATGATCGTTAAACAGAAAAACAACACATGGTGAGGAATTAGTAGTAGTTATTTTTACACAGGAGAGTACTTTTAACTTTCAAAGGTTTTGATTTCCAAAGTTGTTTGACTCTACCCAAGTCATGATATAACACATGTGTAACTTTTACTAGACTATTGTCCATTTTTTGATTTGTTTTTGAAGAGAGCAGTGGACTATGGCTATCTTTCCCAGTAAAAACTCACGTGTGACTAAATTCACTTTTCTCTTGTCTATTCTTATTCTGGGTTGTTGACAGCAGTGGTCGAAAGTCAGAATCTTCCATAGATGCAATTGGTACTGGTTCCAGGAAGCAGTAGCAAAGGATAACAATAAAATTTCACTTGCTGGGCCAGGGATTTAGCTCAGTGGTTCTGGCATCTGCCCTGCAAGGGCAAGGGCTCAGGTTCAACCCTGGTAACCATATACAACAATGCCGGGCATCGTATCTCACAGGACTCACACCCATCAGCAATCAGTACCACATACCACAGAACTGGGTGTGGTGGCTCATGCCTGTAATCCTAGCACTTGGGAGGCAGAGGCAGGAGGATTGCTGTGAGTTTGAGGCTGAGTTCAGGACCAGCCTGAACTACAAAGCAAGACCCTATCTAACAACAACTAAAAATTTTACTTGCTAATCCATTTAAGGATGATTGGAATTGTGGTCAGGGTTACTGGGTGATTAAGATGGCATATTTTAAAAGTCAGACTTGGCATTTGGAAGTACAGAGTAGGTACCAGCAGTACATCACAGTGGGTTTAGGTGAGCCTTGATTTGAATGTTTCTTGGCTTCCCCATCCTCCACTAGATAGATCAAAATTTGTAACTGTTACAGTCAGGGTTTGCAAGAGGATAAATTTAATACAAGACACATAATTTAGAGGATTATTTTATAATGGTCATTGAAAAAGCCAAATGCATAAGACTGAAAGAAATCTGTTCACATGCTAGAGACTCGAAGAATAAAACTCAGGGTCTGGATCACACAGTAATGTCCCATACAAGTTCAGGAGAGGCCTAGCGGCCAAGACAAGTCAGAGGCCAGTCAGAGGCCAGTCAGAGGCCTAGAACTTATGGCAAAGTATCATGCAACTTTGTATCAAGGGTTGGCACCCCAAAGCCCCAGAAGCCAGTGATAGCTAGAAAGTCCGCAAGGGCGGGGTGAAAGGTCTGTGCCACTAGGCTAGGGGATCTGCACTGGAGACCGGAAGCAATGTTCAATGCAAAGATCAGAGCTTACCTAAGGAAGACAGCAAGCATTTTCAGCAACAGTGAGGACATTCTTCTGACGAGAACTACAAGCTACTATCAGGAAAATCAGCCACATCAAACTTCTTCAGGAAAATCAACAGTATACACTCTTCCCCCCTCCAGTTCTCCTTTTTTTTTTTTTTTTTTTCAGGTTTTTTGAGACAGGGTCTCGCTTTGTGGTTCAGGCTGGCCCTGAGCTCAGCCTCCAACTCACATCACAATCCTCCTGCCTCTGCCTCCCGAGTGCTGGGATTACAGGCGTGAGCCACCACAACCAACTGGCACTGTGGTATGTGGTACTGGTTGCTGCTGGGTGTGGGTCTCCACACCCAGTATTGTTATGTGGTTACCGGGGAATCGAACCCTGGCCCTTGCGCTTGCAAGACAGGCGCCGGAACCACTGAGCTAACTCCCCGGCCCCCTCCAGTTCTCCTTTTGTGCCACTGGCAACAATTTTCAGGTGGGTCTTTCTTGCCCAGAACCACACTGACTCAGTTCAGCTAGACGTGCCAAGTTGATCAGTAACTAATGTACTACAACAACCTACTACAAATCATCAGTTTTTAAAAAGTTAACAGCAATACAAAATGACACAGTTTAAAGTTCAATCAATCTTCTTAAATTAAATCTTCTTATGGAAGCATCATAGAGATGCTGAGGACTCCTAGTATCTCAGAGTCCCTGCCAGTCCTGAACTAGCTTTCTTTTGGGAAATAGCCATCAGCACATACTGAGTAGGTTGAAATGATGCTGTTTAATCATCTTATATTCTAGGAGAAAGGAATGTGACATGGCTCAGGCCCTCTGCGCAGGTCTCGTAAGGTGGCCCTCAAATCTTTGAGCTCTCACTGATTATGTGAGCTTTTTCTAGTGAGAGACAGAATTTAGGTCCTTGTGGTTGTGTAACTGAGGTCTTCTTTCTTGCCACTGTGGGCAGGGGGCAGCTATCAGCCCTTACAGGCTATCGACAGTCTCCTGCCTTGCAGCCCACAACCAGTCACAGGTGCTGCACCTTCCATGCCAGGAAGAGCTTATCTCTTTGGTCTCGAATCTCCAACTGCTCTCTCAAGAATTTACCATATTAGGAGCCAGGTGTGGTAATACATGCCTATAATTCTACTACTTGGAAGGCTGAGCCAGGAGGATCATTGTGAGTTCAAGACCAGCCTGGGCTACACAGTGAATTCAAAGCCAGCATGAATTATATAGCAAGAACTTGTTTCAACAAACAAACAAACAAAAAACCCAATGCAACAAAAAGATTTACCTGATTATGTCTAGCCCAACTTGAATTATCTTTATTGGTAAGAGGTCTTATTTACAGAAGTGCTGTTCATGAAATCACAGGTTCCACCTGTACTTAAAGGGAAAGGATTATCCCAGGAATAATAGTAGGGGACTAAGACAATGGACCCACCCTAGAATTTTGCCTACTACAACATCCTCTAAGGCTGCTTAATACCTGATGTCTAATACTATATTTTTACTTATCTTCAAATCTTGCATAGATGGAACACATTATATGCCTCTTGTATCTGATTTATTGGTTGAACATTGTAAAGTGCCTTTACCCTTTAGTATATAGTTATAGATGATTCATTTACATAGTTACTTTCTGTTTCACTGGGTGACTATACAATGACAACACCACAATTTAAAGATACAACCATTTAAAGACTGATGGGCATTTGGGAAGTTCCTCTTGAAAACTATTATAACAGTGTTGCTATGCACATTCTAGAAACTGGGTTTTGATGAACATATAAATAAATCTTTTGTGCATATATATTTTAAAAAACCAAAGGCCATAAACATACAAAGATTGAGCTTTGGAAATACTACTAAACAAATTTCAAAACAAGCTTTTAATAAGTTTTATATTCCCACTAGAAATGTCAATAATGCTGTGTTCGGGGATGTAAAATACAAGCACCATAAAAATTTAGACTAGAAATTTAGAACTGGGGGGGGGATATAGTGATGACTAAGTAAAAGTTAGCATTTTCAATAGTAATTTTAAATACAGAGTGTTATTTTCTGCTATATTATAAAAGTCCTAGACAGTACAAGGTGTGATAAATATGTGGTGAATATTTCAATTAAAAAAAATTTATTGCCGTACACTGGCAGAGCAAAAAGACAACCAACAAATTGGGAAAAAAATCTTTACTAGCTATTTCTTAGATGAAGGGCTACTATCTAGAATATATAAAGAGCTTAAAAAAATCAGCTTCCTCAAGTTTAAAGACCCAGTTCACTAATGGGTATCTGAAATGAATAGACACTTTTCAGAGGAAGAAGTAAAAGCAGCTAAGAAGCACATGAAGCACATGCTCAACCTCACTGGTCATTCGAGAGATGCAGATAAAAACAACTCTGAGATTTCATCTCACTCCACAAAGAATGGCTGTTATCTTGAAATTAGCCCATAACAAGTGTTGGTGAGCCTGCGGAGACAAAGAAATGATTCTCCACCATTGGTGAGAATGTAGACTGGTACAACCACTATAGAAGGCAATGTGGATATTCCTCAAAGAACTAGGATTAGAGATCCCATTTGATCCTGCTATGCCCCTGCTAGAGATATACACACAAAAATTGAAAGAGTCATTTCACAGTGACATATGTGCACCATGTTTATAGCAGCTCAATATGTGCTAGCTAAATCTTGGAAACAACTCAAATGTCCATCAACTAGAGACTAGATAAAGAAGATGTGGTTAGTCTATAAAATGGAGTATTACTCTGCCATAAACAATAATAAGTTTGAGACATTCACATTCAAATGGACATACTTTAAGGACATACTCATAAGTGAAATAAATAGGTCACAGATGTGTAAACACTCTATATTTTCTTTGATATGAAAAATTGAAAATGTACATGAGTTTTAGAATGTATCATAGATATTGTGAAATAGAAAATATTCAAGGGGAAATCGGGGTAGGGATAAGTAACAAGGGGAAAAATTATGACAGTAAAAAAGGAAGCAAAGCTTATGTATATAGAGGTGGGTGTTGTAGGTTGGGTAGGGGAATGGGAAAAATGAGAATCAAATCATGTCATATACTGGTACAAATTGTCAATGCTGAGTGTGATCATGATATGTATATAAAGTGTACCTATTTCACAATTTAAAAAATACAGTGACAGTTGCTGCCTACTGCCAACAGAAAGACTGACAAGTAAAACAATCTGATTTATTCACCTGATAATGTTTTTTCTGGCTCTTCACTGAAGTCAAAATGATCAAAGGTCACTGTTTTGAATCAACAGAGTATAGTGAGGCAGTCACAACAGCACAACTACTGATATCAGAGAGAACCTTCAGAACTGATCGTAAAGTGGCAGGAATGATAGCACAAGTATGTTCCAAGGGAAGAGGAGCAGTCTGAGAGGAATTAATATGTCTTTTACAGCAGTAAATTTGTTTATTTGAATCTTTATTGGTACATTCATTTCAGATGCCCATTTATGAACTGGGTCTTTAAATTTTAGGGGGATGCTGATTTTTTAAGCTCTTCATATATTCTGGATAGTAGTAGCCCTTTCTCTGAGGAACAGCTGGTAAAGATTTTTTCCCATATCGTTGGATGTCTTTTTGCTCTACTGGTGGTTTCTACTCTATTTTTGATCAACCTGGAAAGACTCATGAAAGAGGACTTCGAGAAGTACTGCAGAAAGTGGCAAGAGCGCTGTGTGTTCATAGAAAGAAGTATTTTGAGGGGGATTAATGGAAATGTGTCTTTTGATTTTTTAAAATTTAAACTTGCATATATTTTGATTTTATCTTGCATATCTCTAGTGACTAGCTAATACGTACTCATCAGCTAAAAGAGACGTTCATGATAGGCACCTTCCTAACCCAACCCAGCTTCAAACTTGCATTTCTTTTCACTGGTTTTTGCATGAAAGCACACCCTAAGCAGATACCAAAGACTTTTCCCTGCATATTTCTGCAATTAGTCTACAAAGTCCCCAGAATGGGCATTGTCTTTAAATTCAATCAGGTGACAAGATTAAAGCAAATTATCATGGTGCTTGTGCATACAGCCGCTATGTTTAGAACACCAAACTCTGGTTTTGTCTCTGGAAGGCAAGGTATAAAGACAGGTAACTCCCTTGCTGGGAACATCAAACTATAAGAAACACCTTCTTTTATAACACTGCCTAGCCGAAAATTTTGTCTTATTTTCAGGGTTTTAAGAAGTGAATTGCAGCAGTGAGAAAATGCTAACTTTCTGTCTTTGGTTATCTTCTATCCAAAGGTTCAGATTTATTAATCAGTCTTTCTAATTGCTTGTCAGTCGTAATTCCTAATAGTAGTAATAAGCTGCTGGCTTCAGCTGCTTGATGTAAGGCCTTTCAAGGTCACATAAAATAAAAGTACTGTAGTAATCAGGAACTCCACAACACAGTAAATCACAATCACTGCCTAGACTCAAAGCTCTTTAGAAGTTGGTCTGACTTTAATAAGAGGGTCATTTAGCCTAACTAAATTTTCCATTTGCAAAACAGAGCAAATAATTGCATTTCTACATTAATACAGATTGTTAATCATTCACTGATTTAATAAATTTAATTCCTACTCTTTGTTAGACATAGTGCCAGGCAATGAATAGCTGTTTATTAAGTATTACATACCAGCTGTTATCATTATCAACACTAATTTGCATATCATCTATCAAACTTGTGGGAAAGTATTTGTAAAATTTATAATCTTACACTGATTTCACACTCTCCATCTCAAATTCATATCTACCAACATAAATAATAAGACTCCTGCTGGCCACCACATCTATCTCCTCAGCCAGAAACCTCAATGTTTATGGTCAGAGAATAAAAACGACAGTATTTTTAGCCTAAATGCTTCATAATTTAAAAAGGCAAATATGCTTCACTTCAAAGTTGTAAAGGAAACCTGGGAAGATTAAGTGCCATTTGATTACATGCCTCATATCTCCCTTCCATTTGCTAAGAACATTGGGGAGCAGATCACTAAACATGTCTGAAAGGAGGCAGATTTACAGCCTAGATTCTGTTCTTCAGACCCCTCACTCACTGTGGCTCCAGTGGGACTATCTCAGTAGAATTACCACAGGAAAACATTTCTAAAATTCTTTCTTTTCCCTCTCCAATAGAGAGATCCTAAATTTGCTTCTCTCTTGGTCATGTGGTTAAGGGTCAAATAGTAGCTTAACATCACTGGAGGAACAAAGTAAAATGAGAAAAGTACTGAAGAGAGTCTTTATGTCAGGAACCAAAATATTTATGTTTAAATTCTGGCTGGGTATTTCTTGGTTTAGGGTTGCCACATAAAATACAGGATATTGAGTTAAGTTTGAATTTCACAAAAATGACAAATTTTAATAGAAATATATATATAATCCATGTATGGAATATATTCATAAATATAATCTGCATACAAGATAAATTTATACATTCAAATTTTCAAACTACAATCTATCATGTGTTTGGATTCGCTGAGCCTGGCAGTTCTACTCTATTGTTCATGTGACCTAGGGAAGATTCCACCAGTTCTCTTTTGGAGTGGTTGCAATAATCATTTATATTGCTCAAGAATTATTATATCTAGCACCTCTGTATCCTTCTTAAGTGAATGGAAGTCTGTGGTTTGCTCAGCTAAGGGAAAGTGAAAAGGCAAATGTCACTTTTGGGTGGAAGATCTGCACTTGTCCACCAGATCCAAGAATTCTGGGTGTGTGAGGAAGACAGTTACACTAGTGATTTAAATGGCCATAATGTGAGAGTTTTCTACTGTAGAATAACTTACCCATCCTGACTGAAAGCTATTTTGAAGAGTGCATAAGGTAATTATCACCAAAGGAATGCAGCTTTTGTGCTACCTAGAGGGCCCTGTGAAAATATTTATTAGATTGAGTCTGTAACACTAGTACTAAAAAGGCATTGAGAAGGACTTGCTTGTTGCCTGTATAAATCAACTCAGATTTCATTAACAAAATACCACAGATTTAGGTTCAAAAACAACAGACATTTATTTATTTATTTATTTTTCAGTTTCAGGAGCCCAAAGTCTGATACCAAGATACCAGCACTATGGGGTTCTGGTGAAGACTCTCTCCCCAGCTTTTAGATGGCTACCTTCTTGCTGTGTGTTCACATGCTTTTTTCTGTGGTGCCTGTGGTATATCTATATCTATACATCTATACATATATACGTGTAGATATATAGATGTAGATATGGATATGAAAAAGGAGAGTGCTGACCCTTCTCCCTCTTCTGATCAGGCCACTGATAATATTGGATAGTATCAGGCCATGTTGAGCTCATATAGCCTTAATTACCTCCTAACAAGCTTTTTCTCCAAACATACAAAAGGTAGGAACTAGGACTTCAACATATGTATCTTAAAGGAATACAACTTAGTCCATAGCACATGAATATTTTAGTTATAAACATCTATTGTTCAGTTTTCCTCCTCCAGACCTAAGCAATCAAATATACCTTTTCTATTGTGCTTGATAACAAACTCATGAATGCAGAAACATTTAGCTCAGATATTTTTTTAATTGCTAGACAGAAATTTTATGTTTAAAATACCCCTGATTTAAGCCCTTTAAAATTGCAGCATAGGTTATAACAGACTGTATTGCAGATGACTGGGGCTAAGCAATCTGCAGAAGTCAGCCCTGTGCACAAAAATTCAGAAAGTACAGAGAAACCAGGTCCACAGCAAAAATCATGGACAGTTAATGAGAATCAGGTGCAGTGTAATTCTAAGCACAGTGTCTATCCTGATCTCTGGGCACAGAGAATTACATCTATAAACAGACCAGACTTGATTTTATGTATCACTTTCATCCCCTCAAAGAATCCCAAAAGCATTTCAAAAGCACACTCTTGTTACTGGTAGCTCAGTGATATGAAAGTCAAACAGGGAAAATATGTATTCTTAACTCAGACTCAGAACTTTCATTAGAATCCGCACCATCCATGTGGGCTAGCTTGATAGGGATATAAGTAAACTTGTTTTAATATGAAAAATATGTATTTTCCTCCTTTTTGATGAAAACATGTTCATAAAAGAAATCCAAACATCCTCTAAAGCTTTCAAACTTTGACCATGAACCACTGTAAAACAACAACAACAACAAAATACCTAGCACACATCAGGGTCACTACATTGACACCTATGTACACCTACGGATGCACTTATATTTTATACACAACAGAAACAAAACTTCATAAAACATTACCTTTATTATATGTGGTATATTCTGATGTTGTAATTCTGTATCATCATTTTAAAAACTCTGACCACTAATAATAACTCTTCATCTTACAACAATGCAGTATTTTCTCAAGTCCAATTCACTAAAGGACGAGGAGGAGAAGCACACTCCAAGACCACAACATTTAATACACATGGCCCTGAGATAGTCACTTCACCTCGTTAAGGAACAAATCTGGAATTCTTCCAGTTCTAATTTGATGAAATTTTAATGTATGGTGCTGTGTATAGCTAGCACAAAACCCACCTTTTTACATTGCTGAAACTATCTTCATGTGATGAGGTTTTTTCTGAATTCCTTCTCAAGAGTCAGGAGTCCAAAGTGCTAAGAAAGTCTATATTTATCCAGCATGAAACATAGCTTTGGTTGGCCTCTGTATCAATTAACACTTTTTGATGGCCTGTAACAACACTCCTGTTACAGTTTGTGTTTAGATGTTCCTCCCAAAGCCTCATGCACATCAGGTGGAGCTTTCTTTTCCAGGAGTAGCCGAGTTGGGAATATGTGTTGCTGATATTAAGGGCCTGTGATTACTAAACCACTACTCATGAGTACTTTGGTTTGGCACTGTCCTAATAGCAGTAGTATTGATGGGATAAAAGGGACAGAAAGACTCTATTAAGATCTGCTTACTTTTTTTGCTGTGTTGTACACCATGAACTGTTGCCCCTCTGCCACGCTGTCTTGCAGCCAGCCAATTATGGACTGAAACCTCTATGTTCTCTGAGCCAAGGAATCCCTTGCCTCTTTGAGTGTTGGGTATTTTGTCTCTGCAATGAGAGCAAAGTAACTAACATACTCTCTTAACCAAACACTTAACAGATCAAAGGCTGAAAAATCCATACGCTCTATAGGGTTATATATAGGGTTCTGGTGGCCAAGATGGTACCATGGGGACCTGTTGTCCTAGATTTCTAGATTCCACTGTCCTCTACGTTGGCTTTATCTCTGCTATTATAGACAGAAGTCCTTCCTGAAGCTAGAGAAGGTGTTCATCAGCAGCTCTAGACTTAATTCTTTCAGTGTAATAAGGTCAGTCCTTTCTGACTATTCCAGCAAATTACTGGGGCCTCTTATCCTCTCCAGTCACATACCCATTTCTGAATCACTCACTATGACAAGGGATATGCCTCATTCTAAAAGTTCAGGTCTGGGGCATAGTGGTGGATTCATTCCAAGCAAACCACATTAACCCGAGAATGACATTACCACCCAAGGGAAAAAGTCAAGGGGCTATTTGCAAAAGTGAGAGGGAAGAATTTTAAGTTGACAAAAAGGATGACCACTGCCAACCTCTGACCAAGTATTCCACCAAATCCCTACCTTTTCTTCAGTCTTATAGTACTTATCATTGAGAAAAGTCCTCACATTTTCTTGCGCAGTTTTCAAAGTTGTGGCAAGGGATTCTCCCAGCTTTCAAATGGAAAACTTAATGTGCCACAAACTTCTGGTTGCATGCATAAAAAATAAAAACTCTCTTAGGGGTCTTTTAGAATTCTTTTCCCTATCTTGATGCCCGTAGTTCTAATATTGGAATTGCCTTCAAGGTTGCCTTTGCAACTTACAGCTTCTTTTGCAAAGTTTAAGCGAATAGGTCACCTTGGATTAACTAATGTATAGTGTGCTCAACTGATTGGCTCAAGTGCTGCAGTCATGAATGTTTGTTCTATCTTGCACATAAAAGCAAACTGAGAGATAAAACATATACACACCTAATAACTCAAACATAATCTGATGCAAAGTGAGAAAGAATATGGGATAATATGGCTTGGGTATCATTATTTTTCTGTCTTCCGGGAAGGAATGCAAACAGAGCAGGAACCGCAAATATTATTGCCATATATGTGAGGTGATTAATTGACCCCAACACTGAAAAAGACAGAATATAAAAAGTAGTCAGATATTTTCACTTGGCACATCCCCCTTTCTTATCAGATATTGGGGCCAGAGTTCTGTTTTTCATCTTATTTGTCTTGTTTTTAATTAGTTTGTAGGTTTAAAACATAATTTCCCATCACTTATTTCAATGTAAATTGGAAAAAGACAGATTTACTATGATTTAGGTAAGTTTATGACCATCAAGAAAGTGACAGATTTCCTTCGATAAAAGTATTCTGACTCAGATTTTTGCTAGAAAATATAACTCTTTCCTTATGGAAGTCACAAGAAAAACAAAAGAATCAGAGTTTTTCCCACCGCTACAATAGTTCCTCTTCCTTATCTCTTGACTCTTTATTTTTTCAGTTTTCAAATCCTAGCTTTAAGGTTAGGTCATACTTTCTTAAAAATTAAACAACAAAAGAAATTAGACATAAGTAAATACAGTTATCATATAGTCTAGTAGATCCATTTCAAAGTATTTATGCCAAGAGAATGAAAACCTATATACATACAAAATCTTGCATCTGAATATGGCAAAATTATTCATGATAACTAAAAAGTGGGAATTGCTCAAATGCATCATTTGGTTAATGGATAAGCAAAATGTGACATAGCTATATAATAGAATATTATGTAGGCATTAAAAATGCCAACGTGGATGAATTTAAAAACTGATGTAAAAGTTAACATGTATAATTCCATTTCTATGAAATGTAGAAAAGAAAGAACTGGACATTGAAGGTAGATTTGTGAATGAGATTAATGGTAAATGGTCATATAGATTCTTAGTGGAGTGAAAGGAATGTTTGAAAATTGGATTATAATAATAGTTATACAACATGGTCAATTTAATAAAAATATAGTATAATTCTAATAGTAAGATTAGGTTCTTCTTAAACCTTTACTAGACTTTTCACAATTTAGAAAGCCTCATCATCACACCCTAAAATACTTGGAGTTGGTCTCACACATGGTTGGATTATAGTTCTAGCTGTGCCATTTACCAGTATGAACTTGTATAGATCAGCTGATCTCTGTAAGCCCTTAATATTTCAGAGAACTGGTGCATGTGCATTAAACTATTTGCCATTAGTGTTAAAACACTGTATATGCTTGTATTCTTCCTGCTTAACTGGCCATACATTCAGAGCCTACACTTTCATCTCTCTTGAAGCTTTTTCAGTGTCACAGTACAGGTTCCCATATCATAGAACAAGGCTTCATGGGTTTGGGTCCATTCTTCAGCCATATAAGTATGGGTATATTATTGAAGCAAACTATTTCACCACTGAGAAGTGGAGTTTGTGTGTGATAATAAGGCTTTTGTGAAATTAAATGATATGCTATGCACATGGTAATATATATGCAGTACTTAATAACATATGTGGTTCATGCACTTGCTAAAGTAGGTGTTAGCTACTATCTCTATGTCTTGTATCTAGGAAGACACAAAATAAGGTGCATATGCTGGCTTTTTACTGCCCAGAAATGTATAAGTTGTCTTTAACATGCCTCCCCACCTCCAGCATTTGCAACACTCCTCAATAGCAAAAGTTCACCCTGAGTTCCATCCCTATAAATATACACATGAATACTTACACCATCTTCTTAGGGATGCATGTCATTACATAGCAACAACTTAAAAATGTTTCTATTTACATTTATTTAATTAATTTATCAATTCATTGGGTCATTCATTTAATCTCTTATAGATGAACACCAACTGCTATGGCACAGACAATGTCTGATTATGTCCCCAAGGGTTTGCATGTTGGGAACTTGTCCTCAGGTGAGTGGTGTGAAAACTTTAAGAGGCACCACCTAGTAGGAAGTAATTAGGCCAGTGAGAGCTCAGCTCTCAGAAGGAGATGAGGTGATTCTTTTGGGACTCTGGTTAGTTCTCATAAGAGAGTTTCTACAAAAGGGGCAGACTAGAACACCCTCTCTGAATTTCTGTCTCACTCTGTGATCCCTTCACATAAGCTTTAATTATGATACTATCCACTTGATGTCTTCACTGTGATTGAATCAATGCCATTAATCTTGGGCCTGTGAGATAAATATACTTCTTTATGATGTTTATAACCTTGGGTATTTTATAATGGTAACAAAAAATGGACCAATACATTAATCATGTGCCAAACAATGTCTTGATTCTGAGGGCTAAATATAGAACAGTACTCAAAATCTTTCCTCAAGTTTATGGTTAGAATCAGAGGTTCCTAAACCTCACTGGGCATCAGACTAATCCAGATAGAACATTAAGGTGACAGGGTATTGTATGATGTAGGAAGATTTTATCATCTCCTCTCTGGTTCATAACCTCCATCTGCTGTATTTACTGCTTCTAATTTTAAAATAAATTTTAAAAATTTTAGGATATTTTCCTTTTTTTATTGGTCTGTAACATTCAATCAGTGCAAAAGCAGCATGCTTACTGTGTACCTTACTGCTGTAGGATAAACTCTCAGTCCTCAAAGCATACTCCTATCCTGAAGTACAGATATTTCTTCTATGGAGAAATTATGGAGCTGTTATCATGCTGTAATACTTTTTGGGTATGTATGTAGTGATAGAGATTGAACCCAGGACCTTCACATCAAATTATATCCATAGCCCTTTTTAACTTTTATTTTGAGGGGCAGTAACTGCAGTCTTCCTGTTTCAGCCTTCCAAGTAGCTGGGATTATAGGGCACCCAGCTTATTCATTAACTTGTTTAAATCCTTATGGTAGTGAATTTATAAAACATAGATTACAACCTCCAGTGAGTTCATAATTATGTTACAAAGCTACAGTAATCCAAAATCCAAGAGCACACAATAGAGAAGGAATAGTTGTTTTAATAAGTGATATTGGGAAAAGTGATTACCAATAGGAGAAGAGTAAAAAATAGAACTTTATCTCACACCTTATATAAGAATCCACTTAAAAAGGATTAGATTTAAATGTAAGACCTAAAATTATAAAACTATTACAAGGAAACAGAGCAAAAGCTGAATGACATTAACTTGGACAGAAATTTCTCATCTATAACTCCAAAACTCTCCAAAATGAAAAGGAAAGTAGACAGGTAAGATTGTACCAAGCTGGGTACAGAGGACTACACTGTGTAATCCCAGATACTTGAGAGGCTGAGGCAAGAGGATTGCAGGTAGAGATCAGCTTGGGCAATTTAGCAAAACCCTGTCACAAAATTTTAAAAAAATTTATACAAACAGAATGTATTTCAGCGTAAGGTCCTGTAGTCATTTCTCAGTGTAAAAAAAAAAAAGCATGAAACTGAAATTTTTTTTTTTTTTTTTTTTTTTTTTTTAGGTTTTTTGAGACAGGGTCTCGCTTTTGTGGTTCAGGCTGGCCCCGAGCTCAGCCTCAAACTCACATCACAATCCTCCTGCCTCTGCCTCCCGAGTGCTGGGATTACAGGCGTGAGCCACCACGCCCGGCGAAACTGAAATTTTTTTGCATAGCAAAAGAAACAATAAAGTGCAGAGATAATGGACAAATTGGGTAAAAATATTTGCAAATCATATATATTGGATAAGGGGTTAATATCAATGGTTCAATGAATGAATGTTAAAATGTGGTATATCCGATAGAGTATTACTTGATCCTTAAAAAGCAAGAAATATTGTCATTTGCAAAAGTGTGGACTAACCTAGAGGATATTATATGAAGTAAAATAACCCAGACACATAGAGACAAAAAATATATAATCTCACTTATATGTGAGTGAAATGTGGAATGTGAAATGGAATGTGAAAAACTCAAGTTCAAGGAAGTAGAATACTGCACACCAAGGAGAGTAATTACACTGTATATTTCAAAATAACTAAAAGACAGTCTTAAATATTCTTATCAAAAGAAATGACAAATTTTTCAGGTAACAGATATGCCAATTAGCCTTATTTGACCATTCTACAATATATATACATACTACATATCACATTGTATCCCACAGATATATTGTTATTGTCAATTTTAAAAATCTCCAGGCGTACAGTGCAGGCACTTGCTTTTTGTTTTGGTTTTGCTTTGTTTTGTGGTAATAGTGATTGAACCTAGAGCCTTGCACAGAGCCGCATCCTATCCCATTTTCATGTTTTATTTTGAGATATTCAGTCTTGCTAAATTACATTGCCCAGCTTGAACTTGTGATCTTTCTGCCTGAGCACCTGTGTTTCTAACAACCTTCCCAAAGAAACAATTTATGCATCTGCTGGAATCACTACTCTAAATGATGGTTTTTGGGGCGCAAAGATGAACTCAACTGAAAGTAAAGAAATCAGTTAGAGGAGCTGGGGATTTAGCTCAGTGGTTCTGGCGCCTGTCTTGCAAGTCAAGGACCCGGGTTCGATTCCCGGTTAACCACATACAATACTGGGTGTAACCACATACAATACTGGCAGTGGAGACTCACGCCCAGCAGCAGTCAGTACCACATACCACAGTGCTGGGCGTGGTGGCTCACGCCTGTAATTCCAGCACTCGCGAGGCAGAGGCAGGAGGATTGCTGTGATGTGAGTTGGAGGCTGAGCTCAGGGCCAGCCTGAACCACCAAGCGAGACCCTGTCTCAAAAAAAAAAAAAAAGAAAAATCAATTAGAGGATGAGTGATGATGACAGCAAGAACCAGGCTACTAAATTGAAGAAGACAGAAAAACGGGTCTCAGATATACCTGGGTCGAACTCTTTTGAGCCTATTACCTTACCTGGCATAAATGACCTTGCAGGTATGCTTATGTTCAGAATTTTTTTTTTTTATAGTACTGGAGCTTACACCTATGGTCTTGTACATACTAGGCAAGTGCTTTACTACTGAGCTACACCCCCAACCAAACAAAGGATATAGAGAGGAGATAATCCTAGATTTCCTGAATGGTCATTATTGTCCTTGCAAGAGAGAAGCAAAAGGAAATGTAACTGCAGAACAGCAAGAATACCATATAAATGTAGAGAAAGACGAAATGACACAAAAGAGCAACAATCCAAAAAAACAAAAAATGCAGGAATCTTCCAGAAATAGAAAAGGTGAGGAAATGGATTTCCCTTGAACCTTGCAAAGGAATAAGCTCTTCCACCACTTCAGTTTAATCCAAAATATTCTGACCCATATAATGGTCAGAAGATACATTTGTATTGTATAAAACTTTTAAATTTGCAGTTATTTATTTTTGGAGCAATAGGAAGCTAATTCTGAAAGAAAAATAAAAAACCTAATATGGAAATAGGTAGTAATAAACCATTAGGATTTACTGATAGGATATACTAAGTGAGATAGACAAACACTCAGGAGAATAAACACTGTGTGTGAATTGGACACATGACACTAGGAAAAGTAGGCAGAAGTGAGCAGAATGAATTGCTTACATGGTTGTGTGATGTACATGCAATGGTGGCCCGTAGACACTTGAATATGCAAGTCTGTGCTATTATTTGCAAATGAGTTAAAATGAAATATTGCATTGCAAGAAATAGAGAAAATAATATATGTGGAAACATGGCCTAAGAAGGTATACAACAATTAAGAAGAAGCAGATCCACCATGCTGTAGCTTATGATCTAGAACTTCTGGCCAGACAGATGTGTTATGAGACTCTGCCTCTTACCCTTTAGCCTTCCCATCCATTTATTTGACAGAATACAAAATACTAACTGGAGTAGTTACTAAAATGATCACTGATGCCAGCTAGTGCAAAAGTGGAATGTAGGTCCAGGGCCTGGTAAAAAGCTATTGTTATTAACATAGAAGACACAGGCTTAGGCAGCTGATCAATTTGTCTTCACTGAATAAAGCCTTATTGCCTAGGACACAAGCACATCTAAAGTTCATCTTTTCTCTTAAAGAAAAAGACTTTAGAAAACAAAAGAAGAGTCTAACAAGATAACCCATGGGAATACTTAAAACTTCTTGAGAAAATAAACTGCATAAATACCCTCCAAACATTTGAAAAGCACAAAGTTTGGTTCAAGTGATATGTGAATTGCAAGCTTTTTGTAATGTTATTAAACAAGCATTCGGAGCAGACAAATGAATCATTTTATTGTCTGATCCTATTTAATGGGATTATTTCCTGTCAAATGTTTCATCTTTCTTACTGACCCCTAATTCTTATTGTTTTTCTGTCTAATGAGGAATTGGAAGTACTAGAATTTGATGGATCTTTTTGTCCAGAGCTGCTTCTCTACCACCTACCCCAGGGCCATTCTCATGTCCCTGTCACACTCATCACCCAAACCTGATCATCTCTGTCCACTTTTCTTTCCTTGGACCTTTGAAATTCTAATCCTGGCTCCATTTCCTACCACCTGAGCCACTGAATAGCTCCTTCTTTAGCTTATTCAACAGAGTCAAGTGCCCTTCCAAAGCAACCTCCTGACAGCTGTGAGATCTGCCCCAAACACAACGAAGCCCCTGCAGTCAGAGCCAATGGGATATGCAGCTGCAGGTCTTCTTTAGCACTTTGAGATCACTCTGAGCCTCGCTGTCTTGTCTAAAAAACCAGAAAATAACAGTACCTGCCTCTGTTTGGGATGAGGATTAAGTAAACAATAGTCTGTTTCCTACCATG
The DNA here is from genome assembly GCA_004026965.1 of Petromus typicus. Taxonomy (NCBI): domain Eukaryota; kingdom Metazoa; phylum Chordata; class Mammalia; order Rodentia; family Petromuridae; genus Petromus; species Petromus typicus. The sequence continues at coordinate 33,039 of PVIR01005064.1, read as the reverse complement.
TTGGAAAATACCAAGTCAGTGACTATTAGGTGCACTTTTTACTACAGATGTGATCTGTTCACCAGTTAGCCAATTGGGCAAGGAAATCTCATGCTAGTTATTATAAACATGTACATGTTAACTGAACAACACAAACCTCTTCATAGTAATACAAAAGTGAGTTATTACTTTTCCCCATAATTTCTGAGGCAAATACAATTAGTAGAAAATGTTCAAAAATTTAATTGTATCACATTTATGAATCATGAGTCAGAGATATGAAAATATAGATTGATAGACAACTTCATCACTTTTACCTACCTAAAGAAGTGAACAAATTCTTTTCATACTCCTATCAGCTTTTTCTCCTAACTTACTCCCCAGTGACCCAGTAAAAGGCAAAATAATTTTTAAGGAAATAAAAAATGCCTGAATAATTTTTTTTCTTTTTAGACAGGGTCTCACTTTGTAGTTCAGGGTGGCCCTGAGCTCAGCCTCAAACTCACATCACAGCAATCCTCCTGCCTCTGCTCCAGAGTGCTGGGATTACAGGCTGTTAGCTGGGATGACAGGCTGTTAGCTACCACACCCAGCACTGTGGTGTGTGGTACTGACTGTTGCTGGGCATAAGTCTCCATGCCCAGTATTGCTGTATGTGGTTACCAGGGATTGAACCCAGGCCCTTGCACTTGGAAGACAGGTGCTGGAACCACTGAGCTAAATCCCTGGCCCTGCCCAAAGAATTTTTAAAGAAATAAAAAGCAATAGTAATAGAGCAGGCAATAAAGTATTGAGAAGGGCACCATCTCAGAATATGAAAAGATAATTTAATTCGTAGGTGACCAAATATAAAGAATGAAAATCAGCAAATAATGTTGTCCCTGAAGCCTACATTATAGTGCTCCCAGAACTTGTTTGTGTGTGCTCTCTCTCATGTGATCTTTTTCCTCTGAGGAGCTATTCCAGTCTTTTGAAATGTGCTCCAACTTCTGTTATTCAAGAGCAAAGTGTCTTCTAACCATGTTTTTCCAGGAAAGCTTATTAACACATCATGAGAGAGCTTTCTCTAACATAAAGAAAAGACTGTTTTTAAATGAAACACTGTTTTATTACTTTGAAAAGACTCAGAGCTGGTGTTAAGATTCTCTGAGGACTTAGACTATGATGGCTACTTCTCACATCCCACCTTGCACTTCAAAATAAACCAACCTTAAAATACGTGGAAAGAAGGCTGAAGTTCTAGTTTCTCACAACTATTTCATCATTTTTTATTTTTTTATGTGTCATGTATGTGTGTGTAAATCACTAAGCACTTGTGTGGTCTGCCTGCCAGGACACGGGACTGCAAGGACTGAGGCACTTCAAAGGGTATGGAGTGATCTAACAAAGGTGCAGCTCAGAAGTCTTATGTCAAGTGCCTGACACATGGCTAGTGAGTTATCTAAGTGCATCCACTACCTTGTTTGCATTTAAAATGTATTTATATGCGTATGAGAACAGCCAAAGAGAAGCACACAACTTATTCCCTAAATGGTAAACAAATAGTAATACACACTAGTTTTAATTAACCTATCATTTGTGCCAATGTAGGGTACTACTGATTTCTTAAGTAAATTATAAGGCCTCTGTCTCTCTCCCCCCACCCCCGCCTTCTTCTTCTTTTTTTTTTTTTTGAGACAGAGTCTCGCTTTGTGGTTCAGGCTGGCCCTGAGCTCAGCCTCAAACTCACATCACAGCAATCCTCCTGCCTCTGCCTCCCGAGTGCTGGGATGACAGGCGTGAGCCACCACGCCCAGCACTGTGGTATGTGGTACTGGTTGCTGCTGGGGTGAGTCTCCAGGATCAGTATTGTTATGTGGTTACCAGGGAATCGAACCCGGGTCCTTGCGTTTGCAAGACAGGCGCCGGAACCACTGAGCTAACTCCCCGGCACCTTGCCCGCCTTTCCCTCTCCTCCCTTACTCTTGGCACTGAGCTACATCCCCAGCCCTCTTATATTTTCACAAAGAATCTTGCTAAGTTACCAAGCCAAGCTAGAATTTACAATCCTCCTGCTTCAACCTCCTAGAGTTCTGGGTGGGTACTCTTAGAAGTATTTACTTTTTCAAAACTTGCTTACAATATTCAGTTCATAGTGAACTTTGTAAAAGCTACACAAATTTAAGTTTAACAGAAATGAAGTTAATGGAATTTTGGTATTTTACATGAGGAGAAAAGGAATAAGCAAAGAAATGAAGAAAATTACATATAATGACCCAAGTAAAAAGGTAAAACACATAGAGGTCAATAGATGCAAAGCATTTGGAGAGCAAATAAAGTGTTCTTTGCAGAAATTTACTTGATGCTTACCAGGAAAACCTAATTTGTGGAGAATATAAAGGCTTTTAATACACATTCAATTATTTTGTGTCTTTTCTCATATTGAGGGTGATTAAAAGGAAAAATAAAGTAGATGTTGCCATTGAAAACATCGCAGTATCATATACCTCCTCACCTCTGTGAACGTTATACATGCAATGGACTGACTCTTCTGAATGTCAGCCACTGTGTTAAGTAACAATGAAAAGACAGACAAGGCTTAAGCAGCATGGTGTTTGGGTAGAAGAAAATTCTACTGAAAACATTTATGGGGCAGTAATTGGGCACTATGGCACTACTCCAGCACCTTCTATGTGGTTACATCTACCTTGGACTTCCCTGACAAGACTAAGTTAGAAGTCATGTAATTTATTTCTTGAAGTTTCCACCAGAAGTTGTTAACTACAAAATAATAACAACCAAAAAAACTTAGATTTCTCAAAATGTTTTCTGTATAACCCATTTAAAAATGGAAAGTGGGTGAGGGAGAAGAAAAAGGAGTTAGATATACACTGAACATGCACTAACTCCACAGAAGGCATATAGAAATTATGTTCTACAAAAGTTCAAAAAACAAAAGGGGATCAAGAGGTGAGGGAGGGCAGGGAAGGAAAGGGGATGAAAAAGGAATTTAGATGTATTATATATGTGCACCAACTTCCCACAGGAAATGTAAACATTATGTACTGCAAATAAGCACTAATTAAGAAATAATTTGGAGGGCCGGGGATTTAGCTCAATGGTTCTGGCGCCGGTCTTGCAAACTCAAGGACCTGGGTTCGATCCCGGTAACCACATACAATACTGGGTGTGGAGACTCACACCCAGCAGCAATCAGCACCACATACCACATACCACAGTGCCGGGTGTGGTGGCTCACGCCTGTAATACCAGCACTCAGGAAGTAGAGGCAGGAGGATTACTGTGATGAGTTTGAGGCTGAGCTCAGGCCAGCCTGAACCACAAAGCGAGACTCTGTCTCAAAAAACCTAAAAAAAATAAATAAATAAAATAATAATAATTTGGAGAAAAATGAGCATGCATAAGTTTTTCAAAGATGACACTGTTATGAAAGACAAAAGCTGAGAAACTAATCAAAATTAAAGAAAACAATAGCAAAATGTCAAATGTAATCTTGGTCTGGAGTCTATTTTGGAGAAAAAATTTGGAGTCCTTATTGGATTGACTGACAAACTGATAAATGGATAAGAGATTAAGTAAAATTATTATTTAACTGCCTAAAATAGAGTAACTGTAGAGTGGTTCTGCAAGACCACATCTTTGTTCTTACAATATATAGACTGAAAAATTCAAGGGCACTATAGCATGATAAATGGCACTTAATCACAGGTGGAAAGGTTTATACATATAACAAATGAAAAAGCAAATGGAAAAAACATTAATTAATGAATCTAGTTAAAGGGTGGACAGAAGTATTTTGTACTATTCTTGCAATTTATCTTGTTTTGTGAATAAACATCTTTAGTTGTGTAAGTAAAAAATGTGAATCCCAGATAGCATGAAGAAAAAGATGAAAATTCTAAGCACAGACCTTCTGCAGCTTAGTATCACTAAGAATGATGTCCTGTTGTGACCAGATATTAAATGTTTGATCAGCCATGGTAAATTTCCATAGATTTGGGCAATAAAATGAAACCTTTTACATCCCAGTCTAGAATTGTATTATCATTCCTCTGAGAATGTGTATACTTGGTCAGATAGTCTTTATTTTGGCTCCAGGTCACCTATAATTTCACAATGTGTTTTGAAATTAATTCATCTCTTAGGCAATCCAAATATTGAAAGTGTCATTAAAATATGAAATAGAACTGAACAGAATTTTGTCTTGAAATTCCTCCAGTCTATTCTCATTTACATTCACCATGAGAGAATTTTTCTTGAAGCCTGAAGTCCCTGAAGAGTTGTCTCTTAATAGCCCAAACATAATTTTGACCCAATCTAAAGTTTTTCTTGTTTAACAGTGTGATTTATGTGCTAACTGACACATAACTCAAGAGGCTAAGGATTCAAATATCAGCAGTGACTTGAGTTTGAGAAAAATAATTTTGTGTTGGCTTGGTCATAAATAGGAAAAAAACCTTACCTCAGAGGGGATGATGTAAGAGCTAATTATTATTTGCAAAATGTCTCAAGGTCTTGAGATAAAAGGGGCCATTTAGGTGTCAGACTATTGATTTTATTATAGGTTCTTAATTTTCCTTAATAGTTCAATAACACAATTGTTTTGGATTGTTTTTTCAGAAATCTATGGGGTTAGTCATCTTATTTCTACAATTAAATAAATGAATGTACCTAACCTTGGTCATAGGTAGGGTTCCTACCAATATATTAAGAATAAAGAAATATGGTAAAGGATGGTGACACAGCCCTAAAACCCAAGCACTGCAGAAGGCTGAAACTACAAGACAGTAAGTTTGAACCCAGCCTCAGCAGGGTCTCATTTCATCTTCTCCTTCATGCTATCTGAGATGCACAGTTTTTACTTGCCCAACTAAAGATGATTATTCACAAAACAAGATAAATTGCAAGAATAGTACAAAATACTTCGGTATACCCTTTAACTAGATTCACTAATTAACATTTTTTCCATTTGCTTTTTCATTTGTTATATATGTAAACCTTTTCCACCTGTGATTAAGTGCCATTTATCATGCTATGGTGCCCTTGAATTTTTCAGTCTATATATTGTAAGAATAAAGAGTTACTTAGCAAAAACTTAATTCAAAACAAGAAACTGAAAAAAGGGATGCGTAGATAGCTTAGTGCAAAGGTCCTGGGTTCAATCCTAAAAGAAAAAAAAAAAAAAGACAGAGACAGAGAACAGAAAGAAGAAAGAAGAAAGAAAAAAAAAAAATTCCTAGCCATAATACTTGTCCTTCCTTTTCACTGGTTTACTAAATGAGCTATTTTGTTTTCAATTTATTGTTTTATTTATTCTTTTTAATTGAAATCTTTATTGGTAACATTACATACACACATCATGATTGTACTCCACAATGGGAATTTGTACCACTATAAGACACAACTTAATGCTCATTTTTTCCCATAGCCCTACCCACCCTACCACTCCCCCATATACATAAAATTTGTTTCCTTTCTTTTTTTGTTATAATCTCATTATTTTTCCTCCTTCACCTTATTTCACATTGAGTATTTTCTATTTCACAATATATAACCACAATTCTAGAACTCATTTATATCTTTATTTTCTCATATCAGAGAAAAGATGTGATATTTACCTATCTGTGACCTATTTATTTAACTTATGAGGATATCCTCAAGGTATGTCCATTTAAGTATAAATGATTCAAGCTTATCATTTTTATGGCAGAGTAATACTCCATTCTGTAGAAGAACCACATATTGTTTTATTTTTAATGTCAATATTATAGTTTAGTTTCATTATGTGAACTACTGTTATGATAATAAAATTCTACCCAAAACCTCATGTGGCTCACTTATGAGGGCAGTAAAGCTGATTTGCAATTTTTTTTTTTTTTTTTGAGACAGGGTCTCGCTTTGTAGTTCAGGTTGGCCCTGAGCTCAGCCTCAAACTCACATCACGGCAATCCTCCTGCCTCTGCTTCCTGAGTGCTGGGATTACAGGTGTGAGCCACCATGCCCAGCACTGTCCTATGTGGTGCTGATTGCTGCTGGGTGTGAGTTTCTACTCCACACCCAGTATTGTTGTATGTGGTTACCAGGGTTTCATTCCGGCCCTTGTGCTTGTAAGACAGGCGCCAGAACCACTGAGCTAAATCCCCGGCCCTGATTTGCAATTAAAACGTGGGATTTGCTCAGCAGAGGCAGTCACTGTCATCAGCATCCCCTGAAGGATGTGTCCCTGTCCTGGGTCCTCCCTTGACTCTGCTTCCTCTCTACCATGAGGTAAGTAGCTTTCTTCTGCCTGACCCTTTCACTGTGCTATTGACCATATACGGAGTGAAACTTCTAAAATGTAAGCCAAAACAAAGCTTCCCTCCTTTAAACAGTAGTGCCTACTATTTTGTTCCAGCAATAAGGAACGTGATTAAAACAGTCCTCTTGCCTTCATTTGAATAATAAATACATAAACAAGTAAAATTGATTCCATCAGTATTTATTGAGTATTTACCTTTCCTATGTTAGGCACTAGCTATATACCCAGTCCTTTTCAATTTGTATTTTGAGACAGAGTCTCACTAAGTTGCCCAGGCTGGGCTCAAATGTATCATCCTGATCAGTGACCTAGCATGGAAATTATCCTGTGGTGATCGGGATGGAGTCAGTCTGACTGGCTTTAAGAACCACTAGGGGGACTGATAGAGTACACTACTGGGTGTGTCTGGATGGGTCTTGGAAGTATGTCTTTGGGGTCTGTGTCTGGACCCTCTTCTCACTGGACTATTCCTATGCCCTGCTGCCCAGCTGCCCAGCTGCAATGAGCAATGCATTTTTGCTCCACAACTCCTTTCTGCAATGACATTTCTGCCTTGGAAGCTGCCAACCATGCACTGAATCCCCAGAAACAATGAATCAGACTAAAATTCTCCTCCTTCTCTAAATTATGAGTGACCCAGTGATAGAAAATACTTGTTCTATTACAGATCACAAACTGAGTTAGTTTATATGAAAATAATTATAAGGCTGTTATACTTGAAGTTCTCTAAATATTGATTCTAAACAACTACTAAGGACTGGTTGCTTCTATTACCTGCTTGTCAAAAGAACATGAGGTCTTGGAAGTAAGCATCTGCTATTTCCTGGAATTCACAGGAAGGGCCTAATAAGTATTTGATGAGTAAGTGAATGGACAGTCAGTCCAGTGGAAAAACAAAATGAGTCCATCTATGTGTAGCAGATAAAAGAAAGTTCTTACCAAAAACAAATCCACAAAAAAATGTTTAAATTCTGTGTATCTCAAATGTAAAACTTTTGGTTCAATAGTATGTATTTATATGGGATGCCATTCATGACATAATAAAACAGTATATACTTTTGTTGCAGCTTACTATAATGTAGCTAAAGGTCAGAATGACTCTAGGAGCCTTAGTTAAATAAATTACAGACCTGAAAAATGCAATAGTTTGTAGCTGTTTAAAAATTGTGAATGAATCTTTTCAGATGCCTTTAAAGGGTTTTTGTTACTGTTACTTCATTTATTAAAGCTACTCAACTCTATCTGCAGGTAGAGTTCATAGCAATAAAATAAAAAACGTCTAGCCATCTTGGCACATTTATCAAACAACTGAAATATTTTCTGGTAAGGAATAACCTCTAAGATTTTTCTCAGCAAAAGGCAAGAGGCTAACACAGTAATTAAAATGTTTCCTTCGGTGAGGGGGAGGAGTGGCCTTCTCTTGTACTGCTTAGAACTGTTTGCTTGGTTTTTGTTTGTTGCTATTGTTATTACTGTTTTCTCCATGGATCAAACAGCAGACATTTGTATGGTAAACATGGACTCTACTACTGTATTGTATGCTCAGATAATGACAATTAAAAGCAAATAAATTGTGCATTTTTCTTACTGCAATAATATACTTACAGCATTAATTCATGGGAGCTTTCAATTAAAATAATTACAAAGGGTTTCAGAACAGTTACATTCTTCTTCTGATTTCCTGGACATGATACTGTTTTTCAGAGCCCACAGAATTGTATCTGAACTTCTTTCATTTTTACCACCTAAGATAATAAGAGTACCAATTACAGGAATCTCATTCCAAGTAGTATATGTAAAGCATGGCAATAGTGAAGAAGGAGGTATGCTTTGGGTGTGGTGTGATTCTATTATTATGATTCTATTATTCTATTATTATCATCATTTTTAATTTCTCACGTCTGGCCTCCTGAATTAGTGATTACCCTAGACTAGAGTTCACTGTTAGTCACATAGATGGCCACTTCATTTCCAGGCCATATATCTACACCATCACCACACTGAACAAAATCAGATAAAGGGTGACTTCTGTCACATTATTCCATACATAACAGAGTTACTCCAGTGAACCCACAATGTCACATGCTCAACACTGAATCAGGGATTGTGACCCGATGATAGGTGTATTTGTTTCATCCAGATTTCCTGCTCCCACTCCTGTCTGGTGGACAACCCATTTCCCCAGAACATAGATCTAATCTAATGGAAATAAGGACTGATGGGATGAAGGAAAGTGGGAAATGGAGGCTCAGGTTACAGCATCAAATCTATTTCTTCAGACCCAAAAGGCAAGTATAGAGCTGGGCGCAGTGGTACATTCTGTAATCCAGTTACTCAACAGTCTGAGACAGGAGGATCATGAGTTTAGGAGTTTGGGACCAATCTAGGTAACACAGCCAGACTCCACTAAAAAAACAAAACCTCACAAGGCAAATATACAGAACTGTCTTCAAATGTTGAATTTTAGGGTTATAAAAACTAGAGGCATGGCTAAATCTCCACATTTAAAAATAGTTGTTTTTCTCCCCTGTGAAAATATCTTGGTAATCAATATATTTTGGGGGGACATTAGGTGTTAGGCTAACACTCACATGGTCTCAAAATAAAAGAGCCATAATTTGACCATTTTAGTTTTTCATAACAAAGTATTAAATAGGGAAATAAGTACCCCTCCAGAAGTGCACTGCCATTGTTAAAATGGAAACACAGCCTCATCCCAGAATCAAGAAGGTACATGTGCTGCGCTTCCATAGAAGGAGTTCTTCTATGTCACAGCACTCATCTATGACCTTCAGACAAACATCACCTTTTGATACTGCCAAGCCTGGGGGCCTCTTCTAAACTCAAAATCCAGAAGAATGTGCTACTCACAAAACATCCCACTTTTGGAATAAGTGCTGGGGACACAGTAGTGAGAAAGACAGATTCCCAGCACTCCAAACTTCCTGGAGCTCAGCTCAGCAGGGACTGAAGTCAGTAAGCACATTTAGCGTTATGTAAATTCAAAAGTGCTGTGTGAGTAGTCTCTTGCTCCTATCTTCCAGCTTATGAAAAGTGTCTTGCCTCCAGCCTCTGTAAGCCATCTTCTTGGTCTTATATTCTTTACAACCAGCCCTCTTGAACACATACTGTCTCTTTTATAAAGGGAACATTCTCCTAATACTTCCTCACTCACATTTCTCTTCACCCATTAGCCTCTGCTGCTTCTTTATATTTTTTAAAATTGAAATCTCATTTGTACATTACATATACACATCATGATTGCACTCAACAGTGGGAATTTTTACCAGTATATGACACAACTTAATTCTCATTTTTTCCCATACCCCTACCCACCCTACCATCCCCACCCCCTATATATATAAACTTTGTTTCCTTTTTTTTTTTTTTGTTATAATCTCATTGTTTTTCTCCCTTCACTCCATTTCACTTTGAACTATATGTCCTACGTAAACCCTTTCCTTACACTCAGTCAGATGCCTCTGCGGGATCTTTCAAGCCTACCTATGTTTTCCTCTTCACATGTAGTCCCTTTGGAATCAGACACCTATTAGGAAGATAGTGCGTTTCCATTGGTTACATCAGGTAGACTCTTGTCCTTGACAGTAGAGCATTTGCACATGCCCAACCAAATACACACCCAGATCTGGGCCTCTGTTCTTGAAAGTCCCTACCTAGGACACTGTCTCCAATAGCTACTCTGCTCTCTGACTTGCTGCAGGTCTCTGCTCAAATCAAACTCGGCCACAAGGGGTTTGTTTCCTTATTACCTAATAGTTAATAACAGTTCTTATCTTGAATTTTTTTCCCTTTGTTCTCTATAAATATATAAGCTCGATGGATGAGAATAGAATCTTTCCTGTTTAGCTGACACCTTTCGTGCTAGCAGCTCAACTGGTTCCTGACATGTTTTGAGTGAATAAAAACATTTATTGAGTGAAAAGATGAATTAGTACATAATACACAGCAAGTGACCAGGTGCATTTTAGGCATCCAATAAATATTTTGGAAAGAAGTAATGCCCAAATGATGTATGATTCTACTAAAACAAATAAAGTGTGCTTGGGCTAACGGGAGGAGTCACATGAGATACATGAAATAAGAAGCAGAGTTTCAGCTCTTCTGATTGTGTTCATCCAAATGTCAACTAAACATCTTTACAGTCAGTAAAGCCTCATATGGAGATAAGAGCCATTCAAAATATTATCTTTCTAGTCCTGGATCATTTATCTTTTAATGTAATGTTCACTGTGAAGATTAGCAGCACTCAATTCACATAGAGAAAAAGAATGAACATATATTAACCATCAATGTCATTATCGTGAGGCTAGGTGGCAACACAGATGAAAGTATTTCACAGTAACTAACAACAATCATGCCCCCTTCATGGTTGAGGAAATGGCACTCAGACAGTTATAGCACAAAGCTAAGGACATATTAGTTACTCTGTCACAGCTCACGGCTGTGGCTTTCAAGCTACCACTTAGCAGCTAACTCAAGGTTCCTGTAATGTTTAATATGTTTTTCCTTTGTATGTAATACATGCCAGCACATTCTATATTGTTTTGCTATAATTTTTAAAGTTTTAAGATTGTAATTTTAAAAATTTAGGTAAAATTCATATAAAATGAAGTTCACTATTAAAATTTTTTGTAGTATTGGGAATGAAACTTAGGACCTCACATATGCTAGGCAAATGATCTATAACCAAGCTATACCCCTTGGCTTTATTGTAAAGTACACAGTTCTAAGACATTTTGTACATTCCATCATCACTATCTATATCCTTTGCATCATCCCTTCCCAAAAAATCCCAGTAAGCACTGAGCATATCCCTTAATTCCTCTAGGTTTGATATAATTAATCTATTATCCTCTTTATGGATTTGGTTATTTCATATACATAGCTTGTGATCTTTTGCGATTGTCTTATCTAACTGCATTCAACATTCATATGACTCTTCATTCCTTTGTATAGGTGAATTATATCCTATTGGATAGATATACGCTACTTCAATTTGTTCATTTACCAATTCAAAGATACTTTGGGGGTTTCCACCTTTTGACAACTGGGAATAGTGCTACTATGAATATTCATGTGCAAGTTTTTCCTTGCACACCCATTTTTAATTATTTTGCAGTTGGTAGGTCATGTAGTAATTATGTTTACCTTTTGGAGGAAGTGACAACTATTTTTCGTAGTGACTACAGAATTTTATAGTTCCACCTGAAAAGTATGTATTTCAGCTTCTTCATACTGTCACCAATATCCATCATTTTCTGTTTTTTAAAAAGTATCTCATTCTAGTGAGTATGTCATGGTATCACACTGTGTTTTTGATTTACATTTACCTAATGAATGACACTGTTAAACATCTTTTCTTATGTGTGTTTTTTAACATGTTCAAGTCAAGATTGTAATTTGTGTATATTGCTGCTAGGTGGTTTGAGCCACTACTGGTACTTCCACAACAGTCTCATCAGGTGGCTTTTTATTAATTTTATTAGTAAAAAGACCAATAAAAATGATTAGATCAGTTTGTACCACCAGCAGTACAAATTGCCTGATGAGAGTCATTATGTACTACTGTGTGGTTGAAGCAGGAGAGAATGTGTTAAAATTTAAGAATAGTTTCAGATAATAATACCTAATAATACTTTAGTAACACAGTTTCCATGTAAAACATGGAAGTATCTCTATACCACTCTAACCTCTTCTACCTTGGGTTTGAATTTTTTTATATGCCAGTGGAACACACTATGGCCATTAATAAAGGTTCTGCAACATTGCTTAATTTGCCTATAAAACCATGACTAGATACTAATACAGTAACAGTAAAAAATATTTTCTGCAGTACTAGAGATTGAACCCAGGGCCTCCTGAATGCTAAGCATATTCTTTAATGCTGACCTATCTCCCAGCCTTTTTAATTCCTTTTTTTTTTTTAACTAGATGAGACCAAACTCAGGGATCCTCCTACTATTAAACTACATCTCCACTTCCTCAAAAAAAAAAAAATTTTTTTTTAAAGGTTTTTTGAGACAGGGTCTCACTTTGTGGTTCAGGCTGGCCCTGAGCTCAGTCTCAAACTCACATCACAGCAATCCTTCTGCCTCTGCCTCCCAAGTGCTGGGATTACAGGCGTGAGCCACCACGCCCGGCACTGTGGTATGTGGTACTGGTTGCTGCTGGGGTAAGTCTCCACGCCCAGTATTGTTATGTGGTTACCGGGAATCGAACCCAGGTTCTTGCGCTTGCGAGACAGGCGCTGGAACCACTGAGCTATATCACCGGCCCTCAAAAATTTTTTGAGACAGTGTCTCACTCAGTTAGGTGAACAGGGCTTCAATTTGTGATTTTCTTGTGTCAACATCTTGAGGGTCTGGTATTACTGGCATATGCTACCATACCTGGATAGTGGCACTAGAAGTAATAAATGGATGTATCTAGAACAGTGGCTAAAAATAGTTTTAGTCTCACACTACATCTAAATACTAGTATTGCTGTGTTAAGCAAGGTGCTTAACTTTTCTGAATCTGTCTCTTCATTTCTAAAGCAGGATGACATTTACCTCATACTATTGTTCTGAGGATCAAGTGAAAAAATATATTGAAAGCACTTATGTGCAGTGTTTGGCACATAGTAAACACTCAATATAGTGTTTGTTTGGTTGCCTTTCAAAGAACATAGGAATCATTTAACTTGTATATGGTCCTGTACCTGGTCAGGATCCATGTAACATTACCATTCTCTCAGTGCTTTCATTCATGCATGCAGTGTATTTATTCATTCTTTAAATGTGCATTGAAGCCCCTGCCAGATGTGAAGTTGTGGGTAAATAGTTACCAAGGGAAATAATACTTAAAATAATCTGTGTGGAAGCAGTGAAACCTAGAATCAAAATCTAACTCTGCTTGCTAGGAGTGTGGGCCTCGGTAAGTTATAAGACGTCAAGCCTCTGTTTCTTCTGTAAAATGGGAATGCTAATACTTCCTGCCTTCTAGAATGAAAAGGATTAAATAAACACACAATATACTAATAAAATGTGAGCCACCATTGCTATTACCATCATGATTTTGATTAAGATCAATAAATTGTTTTAAGGATGTACTGAGAGCTGAGGATATAGCTCAGTGTTAGAACACTGATCTAACACACATAAGTCCACAGTGCTGACAAAAAAAAAAAGATCTAATGGGACAATGGGACAATGAGTGCAAAGAGTTATAGCAGTACATACCATACATCACCCATCTCTCTATAAAGGCTGTTTTTCTTTTGATTTGCTTTTCATCCATGTAAAAATATAAAACTAATCTTACATTGAGTAGACCAGGTTGAGGAATAGATTGTCAGTGACCTCTAATGGGTGGCAAAGTGTGTTGCATGCAGAAAGGATAAGTATGATTTCATGAAACTTGTTTCAATCTTAAGTGCAGGAATATATGTAGTGTGTGTTGGACAATGATTAAAAATGCATTTCTTATTGTGAATCATTAAAGTCTGAACAAATATGAAGCTTGAGAAGGTTCTAAGCTATCTGAAGAATAGTGTCAAGCAATATGAGCTTGCCTTAGCAAGGGAGTTGCATAGCTATAACAGTTTTAAGTTTAGTAGGCTCATTTCAAAAGAATAAATTTATACTATGACTAGATGCTGAATTAATGACTGAAGAAAGTCTAAACTAAGTTAAATCTGGATTTAAATGGAAACAAAGATAAAAGAAAAAAAAAGAATTACTGCCTGCCTAATGCTTGCTTCCACTACTTAGCTGTAAGTATTCCCAGCACTCTAGAGGCAAGGTCACAATATCAAGGTCAAACATCTAAAAAATGCAAATGCTGTGAGTCTAGAAGCAGAAACATTCCCAGGAACATAACAGTCTATGCATTCACTAAAACAGAGGGCTAATTTAATAATTAAAATTGCAGTATCTTCACTTAGCCTAATTCAGCAGTTCTCTTCTGCATTAAAAATTCTTGGGGTACTTTAACTTGGGCAGGCTAAGTTTCTCAGCCAGGAGTTCAAGAATGTTGAAGATATAAGGGCTCCAAATATGGGCACAAATTCCCTGGGGGACATTGCTCACAAACTCTCTGAGTCTGGCTCACCTGGGCAACAATCCATAAAAATGTGTTTAAAATTCTAAGAACATGCTAAATTTGGAACGTGAATAACATGATTTGTTTTAGGATCTTCATTCATCTGGCTACACAATTTGGTAGGGAATAATTTTCCAAAGATGGCACAGTACAAGCAGCAAGGTTCTCAGCTTTAGACTGCTTTACCATTCTGAGTCATTTTCCAAATTTCACCCACTGTTTGCTGGATCAGCTTTGTGACAGGACACAGCCTTCCACTATGAAATCACATATTCACACTGTGGGTGACTTCACCTTTCAGAAAACTCTAGAATGCCTCCATAAAACACACTTTAAAATATCAATGTGATCATAGAACTGTACTGTGCCTTTCACTTCATAATAAATTAACCATAAGGACAGGAGGCAAGAAATTCTTCTTTCAATGGAACCTTTAATTTTTGAAACCATGTTTATAAATTATAATCTTACTCTGGTGAGATGTCCTCCAGGATCACCCTGGGCTTGTCTGTAAACTTTCTAAACATTTTTTCTTGTCTGTGTACCAAATTAGGAGGTAGGCTTGCTCTGGAAAAAAAGTTAGTCTTTTACTTCTGTGTCACTGATCTCTACTACAAACTGACAAAAAGTAAGTATTTAATTGATTTTTGTTGAATAATGAATAAATAAAAAAATCCAGTTGACGTTTCATTATCATGTATTGTCATGTAATGCATTTTTTTAAACTTAGCCTCAGAGAAACTCAAGATGCATTTTAGAACATTTGTAACTGACATCATGTGGCTTAACAAGCTGTCTGTATCAAACAAGTACAGTGGTACCTCAGTACTCATGCTTATGGTTTCTGTGGCACAAAAAACCCCCCAAAAACAAAACAAAAAGAATAAGTGCAAAACAAATTCTTTTGGTTCAAAACGGTAATAAGTCACAAGGCAACTGACACCAACAACTTCTAGCTTGCACACTGAGTACCAAACAGGTACCTGAACAAAATTTTTACATCAAATATGATGAATACTAAATTCTACAAGTTTGAAAGCAAGCCAGTTCCGAAGTATGATTGTTTAATACTAGACACTTTCTCATTCCCACTGTAAAAGGTTTAATGCAGCAAAGTAACTAGTTTTAGAATATCTTTACAATATTTCTAGAAATACAGGCCAAACAACCACTGCAACTTTGACTGAAGTCAAAATCCCATTGTATCTGAAATTGTGGGACTTCTAAAAAGGCACAGGATAGGAAACCATATTCTGTCTGGCTTTATCAGTCAGTTGATACCTATGGCGCAGTGGTGGTACTGGTGTTAGAGCCCAGGGGCTCCTACATACAATGTATGCTCTCTGCCATTAGTTATATGCCCAAACATCAGTGATTGTTTTTATACATTTGGGTTTACTGTCAAAGTCACTGAAATGAAGATACCTTCTACCTTCACACCCAAAAACTAAATTATTCTTTGTAAAGAGAGAAGTTGCTCTGTTAGTGAAAATCTCCTCTCTGGTAGGACTGGTACACATAGAATATGTAAGCTGATTATGGCTGTTTTCCCTGGCAGGGTAGATAAGGCCAATCTGTGTGTACTAGAAAGGGGTAAAAGCAACAGGTAGGAAAGTAGAGCTGAGACAAGAAATAGCTGAAGATATTTTATAGACCTGTTCATCCTGACATGTTGAAAATTAGTTTTATCTCTTGTCTTGACAGTTATGTGGGGTAATGTACTTCCTGTTTTTTCTTAAGCTAGCTGAACTGAATTCTGTTACTGACAATCAAATTCCAATACAGATTGTTAGTTATGCTCAAATCCCTTAATGATAACTAACAGTGCACTGGTCAAATACATCTACTGTTCTATCAAAGAATGGAATACTATTTTGCTATGGAAAGTAATGAGTGCATCTCTTTGTTTACAATTAAAAAACTGATTATAGAAAGGATTACTTTATAAAGTAACTATGAATCTCAAATGCTAAAATGGGAAGAGAATACTTAAAGCATATGTGTGTGTGTGTGTGTGTGTGTGTGTGTGTGTGTGTGTGTGTGTGATTACACTGGCATAAATCCAGGAGATTTATGCCAAAATATAAAAGTGGTTAATTCTTAGTAATCATGACTGTGAATGACTTAAACGTTGCCTTTGTAGCTACCGTTGTTAACTTTTTATTTATCAATTTTTTAATTGTTTTCCAAACTGATGTTACTAGAGTATCTTTAAAACTGTGCATTCTCTACAGAGAAAAGGGAACACTTCTCCACTGCTGGTGGGATGTAGACTTGTACAACCTCTATGGAGATCAGTGTGGAGATTCCTCAAAAAACTAGGATTGGAGGTCCCATTCGACCCAGTCATTGCTGTACTAGGAATATATACGAAAGAATTAAAAGTGTCATTTCATAGTGACACATGTGCACCCATGTTTATAGCAGCTCAGTTTGTGATTGCTAAGTCTTCGAAACAACCCAAATATCCATCAACTGGAGACTGGATAAAGAAGATGTGGTTCTTTTATAGTATGGAGTATTACTCTGCCACTAAAAATGATAAGATTGAGTCATCCACACGCAAATGGATGTACCTTGAGGAGTACATAAGTGAAATAAACAGGTCACAGATGTGTAAATATCATATCTTTTCTCTGATATGAGAATATGAAGTTGTAAATCAGTTGTAGTATGTATAGTTGATATTGCAAAGTAGAAAATATTCAGAAGGAAAGAGTGTAAGGGTAAATAATGAGGGGAAAGCGAATGTGGTAATAATAAAAAAGAAAACAAAGATTGTGTATATAGGGGGCAGGGGGATGCAGGGTGGGGAGAAAAGAGAAAAAATGAGAATCAAGTCATGTCATATTCTGGTACAAACTCTTAATGTTGAATGTGATTATCATGTGTATTCATAATGTAACAATAAACATAATTTTATAAAAATGTGCATTCTACCAGTGATATATATATTACATGATATATACATCTCATAGATATGTATATATATATATATATACATATATATATACAGATGTGTGTGTGTATATATATATATATATATATATACAAATAGTATTTTTTTACTAAAAGATAATTTTCTACAGTTATTTGTAGCACATGTCTACAGTACAATTTATGGTGGAAAGTTGGTACACATACATAACACATCATAATTCTTCTTTTACCCCCTTTTATACTCCCATCTCTC
The DNA here is from genome assembly GCA_004026965.1 of Petromus typicus. Taxonomy (NCBI): domain Eukaryota; kingdom Metazoa; phylum Chordata; class Mammalia; order Rodentia; family Petromuridae; genus Petromus; species Petromus typicus. The sequence goes on along the minus strand of PVIR01005064.1, from coordinate 15,467 downwards.
CATGCTGCTTCCAGCTCTTGGTCTCCTTTTCATTCATAAAAGCTCTATTTCTGTTTTTTTTTCTATAAACTTCTCCCTCTCCCTTCCATCTCTTGTTTTTACTTCCATGTGAAAAAGACCTTCCTACTTTCTACTATCCTTCTTTCATTTTGCTCTTTGTTTATATTTTGGATTTTTTCATATAAGCAAATTCATGAGAAATTTCAGCTTATATGTCTGATTTGTGTCCCTTCATATTATAGTCTCAGGTGCATCCATTTACCTGTGAATGCCTTGAGTGTATTATAATTTATGGCAGACTATTATGCCATTATTTGCAAATACTATATTTTTTTAATTCATTGTTGACAGGTATGTAGGGCATTTCCAAGCTTTTGTAGCTTTTATAACCATAGGTAAGCATGTATCACTGTAATGTGATGTCTTTAACTCTTTTGGCAAGATACTTTCTATTTTTAAATTTCTGAAAAATCTCTACACTGATTTCTATAATAATCATACTAAATTACATACTCACTAATGATGTAGAAGTGTCCTTTTCTCCCACAACTTTATCAGGAATTATTATTGGTTGACTTCTTGATGATAGCCATTCTTTCTTGCATAAGATGGAATTTCAGTGTTGTATCGTGTTTACATTTCCTAATGGCAGTGATTTTGAATATTTTTTCATGCTGTTTTGGTATTTCTTTAGAAGTGTCTATTCATTTTGGTTGTCATTTTTGATTGGTTCTTTTATCTACGAAGTCCAATTTTTTTGAGTTTTTGTATATTAGATGTTAGTCTTCTGTAAGAGGAATAGCTTGCAACATTTTTTCCCCTCATTTATAGATTGTCTCTTCACTCTTGGTTGTTTTCTTTGGTGTAGAGAAGCTTTTAAATTTGGTATGGTCAGGGCTGGGGATATATAGTTCAGTGGTTCTGGCGCCTGTCTTGCAAGCACAGGGGCCTGGGTTTAATCTCCGGTAGCCACATAACAATACTGGGGGTGGTGACTCACCCCAGCAGCAATCAGTACCACATACCACAGTGCTGGGTGGGTGGCTCACGCCTGTAATCCCAGCACTCGGGAGGCAGAGGCAGGAGGATTGCTGTGATGTGAGTTTGAGACTGAGCTCTAGGCCAGCCTGAACTACAAAGCGAGACCCTGTCTCAAAAAAAAAAAAAAAAAAAATTGGTATTATCTCATTTCTTGAAAATCCTTTCCTTTGCCTATGTGTTCAAGATATTTTAGCATTAATATCTTTAATCCATTTTCATTTTAGTTTAGTACATGGTGAGACATATTGATCTAGACACAATCTTTTGTATGTGGCTAGCCAGTTTTCCTAGCAACATTTACTGAAGAAGTGTCTTTTCAACAAAACCTCTATAGCATGAGAACTAGCAGAAGGAATCATCAAATGGGATCTCATCCTATTAAAAAGCTTCTGCACAGCAAAAGAAACCACCAGCAGAACAAAAACACAACCAATAAACTGGGAAAAAATTTTACCAGCAGTTTCTCAGACAAAGGGCTACTATCTAGAATGTATAACGAGCTTTAAAAAAGCACCCCCCCCAAATTTAAAAACACAATCCAAAATGGGCATCTGAAATGAACAGACACTTTTCAGAGGAAGCAGTAAAAGCAGCTAAGAAGCATATGAAGAAATATTCAGCATCACTAGTCATTCGAGAGATGCAGATGAAAACAACATTGAGAGTTTATATCACTCCACAAAAAATAGCTGGTATCTCAGAATTTACCAGCAATAAATGCTGGCAAGGCTGTGGGGAGAAAGGAACCCTTCTTTACTGGTGGTGGGAATGCAGACTGATGCAACCACTGTGGAAAGCAGTGTGGAGATTCCACAGATAACTTAGATTAGAAATCCCATTTGATGCTGCTATTCTCCTGCTAGGAATACACACAAAATAATTAAAAGATTCTTATCACAGTGACATTTGTGCACCCATGTTTCTAGAAGCTTAGTTTGTGATAGTTAAATCACAGAAACAACTCAGATGCCCATCAACTGGAGACTGGATAAGGAAGATGTGGTTCTTTTATAGAATGGAATATTACTCTGCCACAAAGAATAAGTTTGAGTGATTTATACTCAAATGGACATACATTAAGGACATACTCATAAGCGAAGTAAGTAAATCACAGATGTGTAAATACTGTATCTTTTTTCTGGTATGAGAAACTGAAGATATAAATAAGTTATAGAGTGTATGATAGATACTGAAACAAAACATTCACATGGTAAAGGGAGGTAGGGATATATAATATGGGGGAAAATGAGATGGTGAAAAATGGAAACAAAGCTATGTATATAGAGGACAGGTGTTGTAGGGTAGGCAGGATAATGGGAAAAAAATGAGAATTAAATCATGTCATATACTGGTACAAAATTTTTAATGTCAATTGTGATCATGATGTATATATAAAATGTACCAATGAAATCAATTAATTAAAAAAATCTTTCCTGCAGTGTATGTTTTTGGCTCCTTTGTCAAAGATCAAATAGCTGAATGTGCCTGGGATGATTTTTGCTTCTTCTGTTTTGTTCCATTGGTCCACACATCTGTTTTGTGCCAGGACCACAATGTTTTTATCATTGTAGCACTGTAATATAGCCTCAAGTCTAGGATTTGTAATGCCTCTTGCTTTGTTTCAGTTACTCAGGATTGCTTTTCAGTATATATTTTCCTCCCCTCCCCCATTTAGTTTTATTTTTGTGCAGAAAATTGAAAATATCAATAAAGAAGAAGAAGAAATATCATAAAATGAATGTTTTCAAATATAAAATCTGGTACTATTTTAGCATTTACCATGTTCAAGTTACTGTATTTTAGAATTTGGTGGGTAATCTGTTTCCAAGAAAATGTGAAACTCTTGCTCATAACGTAATTAGCAATATCATCAGATATATTTTCAGTGAAATTATGTACAATATTATGTCAATACAAGATATTTAAGAGTTTTATACTACCAAACCACTTGGGAAATTTTAGAAGTATAGTAAATTTGGGTGTTCCTTGGGTTCCTCAGACCATAGCCTAACTACAAATCTCCCAGTATTCAATGCTCATTTTTGCATAGTTGTGAACCAGAATATTAGTTTAAGTCCTCCTCTCTTCCAGGAGTTCTTTCTTTGTCATGTTAAATAAGATATAAGCTCATATCTGATGTCTGGAAAGGTGACAAAATTAGCATTGTATTTATTTTTCCTTAGTTGAAAGTACTAAACTCATTTGCCTGCCTGGTGAGGAAAAGAATAAGTTCTCAAGTGAGAAGAAGAAGGAAAAAAAACCTCTTTGTAGATCACTGACATAATGGCCTTCATTGACACTATCTGAACCAGAGCCTTCAACCTCCCTTAGTAGTGCTTGATCAATGCCACCAGTACAGAGTCAGTTACCTTACTATGGTCATACTAACATCATTACTTTACATCCCTTGATGAAATTAAAGAATTAAAAGATAAATTCAGGGCCGGGGAGTTAGCTCAGTGGTTCCGGTGCCTGTCTTGCAAGCGCAAGGACCCAGGTTCGATTCCCGGTAACCACATAACAATACTGGGTGTGACCCACACCCAGCAGCAACCAGTACCACATACCACAGTGCCGGGCGTGGTGGCTCACGCCTGTAATCCCAGCACTCGGGAGGCAGAGGCAGGAGGATTGTGATGTGAGTTTGAGGCTGAGCTCAGGGCCAGCCTGAACCACAAAGCGAGACCCTGTCTCAAAAAACCTA
>PVIR01005064.1:0-11622 GCA_004026965.1 Petromus typicus | reverse complement strand
CATCTTAGAACTAGCTGTATAAAAATAAGCTCTTAATCTATTGATTTGGTTGTTACATATTACTTCTTATCCAATATCTGTTGTATATTTTGAAATGCTCAGGGTGGTTAACATATTACCTGTATCACAGTCTTCAGATCTTGAATCACAGAAGAAATGCTTACAAACTAAGCTGCTTTCCATTCCTGTAATTAAATATCTTCAGAGCCCACCAATAGGAATAAGAGATTACATTCCTGAGAGGAACACTGTACTCCTTCAGACTGAAAGGAAGAGACAGAAAAGTGACAGAATTACTGCATTACACTCTGTGGCAGATTGAGGAGCCAAAAGAGATGCTGTTCCCCACTTCTTACACTTTAATAGTGCAGTATTCTTAGCATGGGTTTTAGGTTTGGCCTAAAACCTAACTGTATATTTCAATTAAAATGTATATTTCAATTTCTGAAACTCTGAGTTTGTTTCATGGCTTTGTTACTTCAAAGCTCTTTGATAAGTTTCTCCACTCTCCTTGCTTAACTTTGTTCAGTGGTAAACTGAAGTCATTCCTGGTAATTCTTACTTCACTCAGTTGTAATGATTATACAAAAGAACACATAAAACTATCGTGACATACATGGAAGATCTCAAAGTTAAGTATTTTGCAGCTTATTTCTTGCTCAGAATATATTGCTAATGTCAGCACAAATGAGAGAAAACACTAGGGTCTGACGTTATATTTGTTCTATAAATACCTGTTTTAAAATGACATTATATGCTCTTTCAAGAAAATCCTCTGTAATTACCTTTGTTTTCACCATTAAATCTAAGTTGACTTTGTTGCATCATATAATTTAATGTCAAACTTCCTTCTTTCATTCAAATATTCATTCAGCAACAACGTGTAGTGCATATTCTATGCAAGGCAGAATTTTTAGTACTGAGGATTCAAAAGTTAGGTAGGAGACATATGACTTGTGCCTTGATGTTGACTCCTCTATGGGACATAGAGATGACACTGGGTAAAACTTATCGGGAACTGTGGACAACTTACTCATACATAAAACTTACTTATTGGGATTTACTTACTTGAATTTGAGGATGTCTGCCCTGCCCTTGGGATCAACTACTGGGATTATTGCGGACATCTGCCTCACTGGTGGGGATCTTAAACTACAAGGATTACTGTACTAGGATTATAGGCCTTAAGACTTATTGAAACTTACTGGGATTTAAGGATGTCTGCCCTTCCCAATGTAATCTACAGGGATTATTGTGGGACCTCCCTGTTTTATGCACACTAGGATTATGGGTTGAAGCCTTGGTAACAAATACAGATGCAGGTGAGCTCAGGTTATGGGTTCTTCTGCTCCCGCTTCTGCTGTATCAGTTTTTGACTGTTGGCTACTGCTGCTGAGTAGCAAGAGTTGAGCCTGGGCTGAGCCTTTTTCTCAAGGTTCCGACTTTGTTGTTTGTTGGTTAGTAATCCTTTAACTGTGGAACTATTGGGGAATTGGAGTTGCCACCAGCGTTTTGGCTGTGTCCTCTTTCTCAGACTCCCGCAAAAACTGAGTTGTCAGCAAGCATCAGAAGGAACATTCCAAGCTCAGAGTGTGGGAATTGGAAGCACTGGCTGCTCTGATGGTTCAAATTATTTTTCTTATTTACCTAGGTTATATCTCTGTGTGTTTCCCTCTTCTTACTGTCCTCTGTACACTTAGGTACTCTTTCTTCTATGGTTTTCCATTTCTAAAACATCAAGTGTGGGCTGAGGATGTAGAAGTGCTAAAGTGCCTATCTAGCACATGTAAGACCCTAGGTTTAGCTCCATTAACTGCAAAATAAATCAACTAATAATATTAAAACCTGGGGTGGGTTAAATTCTAAGATCTTTCTCTTTCTCAGCTGAGACTGCTGGAATTCTGAAACAGGAAGATGTTGTTTGAGTGGGGAAAGAAGTCATCTAGTCATGCTAACCCCTTGGGCTGCTACAAGTGAGAGTGACAGTCAGGTAGAAAGACAGAGGATCTTTTATTCTGGGTAGGTACGGGAGTTCTTGGAAAATAACAATATGTAAATATAATAAAGCATACTAAAGGAGAAACACAGGTCAAGCTTACTTGGGATTTATAAGAGAATCTGAGAATTTGTTCTTAGATGGAATTCCAACCTATACATATTTGTGAAATGAATCATTTGACAAGTACTTCAACATTGATGAAGTACCAAGAACTATTCTAGGAACTGAGAATATGTCAGTACACCAAACTACCCAATTTGTATGTCCTTTTGGAGTACATACTGGGTGGAAAGATGCAAATTGCAGGTTTATTCTCCCCCAAATCCTGCTTAAGAACAATGACACTAAACCTGTGGTTCTTAAAATTATATAGGAGCACCTCTTATGGGGAGCCTGATAGTCCACAGGATGGGTCCTGTCTTCAAGATTCTGACGGCTAGATCTGTGTTAGGGGTTGGGAGTTTATGGCGGAAGTGCCAGTTTGTTTAATACAGTCAAGATGAAGATAATGAGACCAGTTCAGTAAAAAGAGGCTGGAGATAAAGTTCTTCTAGTCACAATCAGCCACAGAGAATAGCATGAGGCAATTAAATTTTTGGATATTGTAGGACACATCAACATTCTCCCCTTATTTATATTAGCTTAGAATAGTATTCTACAAACAGTACTTAAAAATATATTCAATGCATATGCTTGTATTTTTTAAGTTCTGGAAGACAGAGGATGGATTATCATCATCTAAGGTGAAACACGAAAGAGTTTCTAATTTTCTTCCCCAACGGTACTATCGTGAGACTTTCATATGTCACTTTTTAAGCGCTTTCCAAACTCTCTGTGAGGTACTGTTACATCCTTTCAAGTTCAGGAAAGGGATGCTTTGAGAACTCAGGAAGCTTGTTCAAGGCCACACAAAAGATAGCCCCAGGAAGCTAAACCCTGGAATCTCCCTCTCAGCCGGCACTGCGCTAATATCCCATTCTTTCTGAGTCACTCAACTCACTTCCCTTATATACTGGAATTCTTCCCATGCTCAGGATTAGACATCAGTAATGAAGAGAAGAAACTGCTGGAGACGACCTGGAAGGCATTCTCCCCATTCACTCCTCCTCAGCACATGCTGCTCCGGTCACGTCCCAGGAGGAAATTCTTGAGAGGTCGCTGTCTCTGTCCTGTCCCTGGGCGGACCTGCAATAGCCAAGAACTTTAGCCCGGGGCATGTCTGAAGGCAACCAACTTTGCCTGACTCACACAGACGATTCGTCATCGCGTCATTGGAGAGAGTCTGAGGATATTCTTAAGGTAGAAATAATAAACCTAACCCAAGATACTTGTAGGACAAGTTTGCAAGTTCGCTGACACCGTATGCAGAAAAAGAATTTTCAGGGTGGGCCAGTAAGAGGAATAAAGGGGTTAGGCAGAACTTTTCAAAGTGCCAAGAGTGAAGTGTGGTTATTCAGAGAAGTGAGACAAATTATTCTGTGGAACTGAGAACACTCTGATTCTCTTGGGGACATGAAAACCTGAAGGTGGCCCACTCCCAGAAGGGTGATCAGACCGTTTTACAGACACGGGGCCCAGTTTCGTTTTGTTGTAAAGATGGGTAATTCAAACATTCTTTAGATTTTCTGAACCTGTTCCTTTATCTTAGGATCAAGCTCTTTCTCAGTTAAGTAGATTTATGGACTTACAGTGTTCAGGAGGAATTTTAGGTGTGACGTGTCTGGAAGGAGTGAAGCCAAATTTAACCAAGGAAATGCCAATATGCAGTACATTGGGTACCTTTGACTAGGCCTCGAAACTACACTACACTGAAAAGTTCAGTTCTTAGGTGTGATTTTCCTTTTCCCCTTTTTAACTGTCTTTCATTTTGGCACAACGACAATGGCAAAGTTTGGTGGCTCTCTCGGTGAAAGCTCACCCGGCGCTTGACTTCCCTTCCCGTAGCAGTCAACACGCGTCCCTGGATCTGCCCCAATTCAGGATGCTCGGTCCGGGGTCTCCTCTGGAGCCCGAGGGCAGGCACCGGGGCGCTTTCAGCTCTGGCTCCGGGCGCCCTGAGGGACCAGGCCCGCGGGCTGCGGGTTGCTGGAGGCGGCCGTGTGCGTCCTCGTGGGCCGCCCAGTCCCCAATTGCTTGTAGAAGATTTTCAACGAAAAGACGGTCCCGGAAAAGTCTTCTGAAGCGTGTGCTGCTCCTCATCCAGGGAAGCCTGCGTGACTGCGTGAACCGGGAGAAACCGAGGCCGAAGTACAGGAGAGCTCAGCCTCCTCAGGGTTTTAGGACCCGTGGGGCCTAGCGTCGGCACGGCTCTCTCCGGGGGGCGGGGCCCGGAGGGCCGCGCGCGCATGCGCACTACCGCTCCGGCCGGCGGGCGCCTGGCGCGGAGCAGAATGAAGTCGAACAAAACAAGCCTTGCCTTTCTATCGGCTTAAAGGGGCCGCGCGCCCTTCGGCCCCGCCCCCGCCCGCGCTGGACCCCGACTCGGGCTGAGGCGCGCGGACTCGGCTTCCCTCAGGAGCAGCCGGCCGCGAGGCTCGGGCCAGCCGAAGGCGGAGAAGCCGTCCGCTTCCTCAAAGAGAAGAAGAAAGGAATAGAGGTGAAGACTAAGCCGAGCGGCGCCAGTGGACTCTGGTCCGGGCGGTCGGGCCGGCCGGCGCCGGGACGCGGACCGAAGGCTCTAGAATGCAAACAAAGCTCGCGGGGACGCCCGGAAAGTTTGTCCCGTGATGGCTTGAGCGCGGAGCAGGCTGCCGCTCGGCGCGGAGCGATGCTCCCCCCGTGAGCCGCGGCGGGCTGGCGGGCTGGCGGGCTGGCGGGCTGGCGGGCTGGGGCACCTGCCTCTGTACCTTCGCTTCCTTTTCATTTTTGTGCATTTATTTTTTTGTTGAGGAGGTGTAAGCCGTCATGTCGAAAGTGATTCAGAAGAAGAACCACTGGACTAGCCGAGTGCACGAATGCACCGTGAGGCGCGGACCTCAGGGCGAGCTGGGAGTGACTGTGCTGGGGGGCGCGGAGCACGGCGAGTTCCCATACCTCGGGGCGGCCGAGGCGTTGGGGCTCTCGGGAGGGGGCACGAGCCCGGGGCCGGGTGAAGGCGAACTGCTGCTGGAGGTGCAGGGGGTCCGCGTGTCCGGCTTGCCTAGCTACGACGTGCTGGGCGTCATCGACAGCTGCAAAGAGGCCATCACCTTCAAAGCCGTCAGACAAGGTAAGGGTTGTGACTGGGACCCCAAGAACTGCGGCCTGCGGCCCATCCCCCAGCCACGGAGCCTCTCTTTCTTGCGCGGAGCGCGGCAGAGAAAAGTTGAGGCCGCGTGGTGAAGGATCACGCAGAGTAGCTGCGAGTTGTGGACGGCCTGCCTACCTGCGCTTGGGAAGGGCAGCGTATGCATGGGGAAGTGGGTAGAGGTCTCCCAGGTCAAAGCTCCGAACCTGTGATCTCATTTCTTATTTGACGCGCTGCTTCTCTAGCTGAAGGAAAGCTAGGGAGCTAAGGCAGTACAGGTGGAAGTCCCCCTCCTCGCCTCCCGAGGGGAACGCAGCACGTGTGCTGACCACCTTTCACTACCACTTAGTTGCCTGACCTGCGGAGTGGGCGCGTGGAAGGAGAGGTGCTGTAGTTTCTATCAGAAAACTGGCTGTGCCTTGCGACCCCGTGCAGGTGGGTGGGCCTAGGATGGTCTGAAGACTCGAGAGCCCACCGGCTGGAGCGCTCAACTGGCCGCTGGTTGACACTCCTGTCTCCATCTGGCCCAGATGCAGCAAGGAAGGGTGTTCTGGCTCACTGCTGGAGTCAAGGCTAGGTTTACTGTGCCGCTGTAGTCTTTGCACATGATAACATAGCTGCTACTTATTATCAGCTAATGTGCCAGGCTTTCTACAAAGTTCTTTCATTCGGATTCGAAACTCTAACTTGGAGTGGTTTTTACAAGTCTCATATCAGAAATAAGGAAATCAATGCGTGCTGACATTAGTTATGCGACTTGCTCAAGGTCACACAACTTACCAAATGTTTGAGTCCTTGCTCCACTCTTAGGGAATAAAAAGAAGGACTGATTTGTGACAGAGAAGAGAAGCCGCACTTTTCCCTCAGAGGCTGTAGAGAAGAGATGGCTTCTGAATTGGTGTGTTTGCTGGCTGCTGCTGTTAGTGGGTCCTGTCATTTTGGCGTACACAAGGTCTGGCTTTATCTGATGACCAGAGAATGTGTCCCTTGAAGGGATCCCTTGTGTAGCCACACACTGTAAGGCACGTTCTCCCAGGTAGAAGCATTGAAGGAGGTGGCAGGGTTAGAGATGTCAAAAAGTTTTCATATGTCTCCATAAGGACAGGCAGCAGCTGGAGGAAAGTGTCAAGACAGGATGGCTGTCCTAAGTGGGTCTTCTGTTAAAAACAGGCGTCTTCCAGATGAAGTGGAAGACATAGAGGATGCCCTAGCTTTTTGAGACTGAGGGGCTGACCCTTAGCAATGGAAAGCATTTGTGTACTTATCCTTCACTTGAACATTCCTCCCACTCTACTGCCAGCATGAACAAATACTTCCTTTTCTGTACTCCTTTTGAATATCCTATAGATTTTTACTTTAGACTCCAAGATAGGTGTTCATTTCTGCACAGGAGCTCATTGAAGGGACAGACTGTTCCTTATTCTTTGCACATTTCTCATGGCTTTGCATTTCAGTCTATGTCCTTAAACTGTAAACTGGCTTCTGGGTATTATGTAAGCAAATATGGGGAAAGCACTTATGCTCTTTCTGGTCAAGAGTAAGCACTAAGTAAGGATTAGCTATTATTGCTATGTTTGAGTTGAGTTTGAGCAGTTATTCATTTGGAACATGGATTATGAATTTGATGCATTACCTGGATGATTATGAGTTGATAAAGCTCTAGAGAAAATACTGTGTTGAACAGTTGATATAGGAACAGCTGTGATCTCACTTTAGGTTCACTTGAAGTAAGGACAGAGAAGAACCTCAGTATGATGTTTGGTAGTATTTTATGGGTCCTGAGTTGGGTTTGTTTCTTTATGTACCATGCTACCTATGATTGAGCCCTTTTGTCCCACCAATCATTGAAGAGCCTGGAGAGGTATGGCCTCTGGGCTGCCTCCTACAAGAATCTTAGAAGAGGCTGATGAGCTACTCAGAAAGATTTGAAGGAACGTGTGTCTCCAAGTGTTCATTCCTTCTCCCAGGACTATTCTTTGTGCAGTTGTAATAGGATAGAAAAAAGATGCTGTTTGAGAAACTGGGATGACCTGGAAGCCGCTGCAGTGTGAAAGCTGCTTCATGTAATAATGACATAAGGACAGTTAGCCTGTCTGCCACGTTCATTACCGGTAATAGTGGCCCTAGAAACCATTTCACCAATCTTCTGTTCACTCTTTTATATTGAAATTATAATTTAAATTAGACAGCAGAGTTGTGTCTGACTATGTCTTTGGTACTGTATCTTATCATATTAGATGGGTTCATACTTGGCATGTAAAGAAAAACATTACTTTGTGTTTTACATGCTCAAGTCAGTTCTTGCCAAGGACAGAGGCCACTCTGGATATTTTCTGCACATCATTGTCTTCTTGTGAGGAAAGACTGAGCTCTTTCTGTCTCATAGTCATTCTCTGGAAAGATGGATGAACCAAAATGGTCTATAACAAATGGTATATATAAAATGGGACTGGTCTAGAAGAAATCAATGTAAATGTGAATACATTCTCAATAATTATGGATGCGAGTATTCATTTATAAGACTTGCTATTGTTTTTAATGTCGGATATATTAATAAAAATTGTTTTAAAGTGAGCCCACTGAGTTAGTGTTGGTTCATTTTAAATGAAGAGAAAATCCCTTTGTTATATTATACTGTGTAGATTTGCACATTGTTACTTATATACATGTTATTATGTATACATGTTAGGGCATCATTTACCTACGGTAAGATGCATAGATCTTTTAAAAAATGATTTAGAAATTTTTAATTTTAACTGACACATGAAAACATAACATTTATTTCTGTTAATGGGGTACCATTTAAAGTTTTATGGTCGTACAATATTTAAATCATGTTTGTGCAGATCTTAAGTATGTACTTTGATGAGTGTTCACAAATGTGTGTGCTCGTGTTATCATCACTCATATCAAAGCAGAACAGTTTCATTACTCCAGAGATCTCTTTCATGTTCCTTTCAACTTTAGTACCCCCTTTCAAAAGGCTGTTTGATTTCTTTTACTGCACAGTTGACTGTTCTCTGAATTTTGTAACAGAGAAATTATGTAGGATGTACTTTTTACACCATACTGTTTACATGTAGCAAAATTACTTTGAGAATTCATGCTATATATCATTCTTGGTTCTTTATTATTGCTGAGTATCCTGTTATACATATATATCAGTTTATCCTTTTGCTTAATGATGGAGATTGGACTATTTGCTACAACTATTATGACAAGAGCTCCTATACATGGTCCATTGATTTATATCTTTGCCAATCTTTGATTTTTGCCTGTCTTGAAGTTTAGGCATTCTAGTGTTTGTAGGAAAAAATAGAGTCAGGGAAATTTTAATATAGAATGTATCTACTTTTTATTAATCGCTTGCCTTAGAGTATGTCAGGCCAGGATATTACCATGTACAAGGCCCTAGATTAGATCTCAATTCCCTGAATAAAAAGAGAAAATATTCCAGGTACTTTGACAGCATAGTGCTTTACAGGCATTCTTCAGTGCTGTGAACTAGACTTAGATGTTGGAGACTGAGGGTTTAGAGAGTTTGGGTAATGTTTCTGAAGGTCTTCCCAGGGTGGCAGACTAAAAACTAAAACTCAGAAGACTGAGATTCCATAGCTCTACCTTGAATTCCTGGGACCTTAGGATGGAAGTGGAGTCTTTAGACCACTGCTGTTAGTCTTACCTTCGGCCTGGTAAGGAATATAAAATCTTGAGCTTCCTTTGAGCACTGCTGATTGAGAAATTTTGAGGGTGGAGACTATGCAATGTTTTTTAATAAGCCCCTTGGTTGTTACTTGTGCTTTCTTAGTTTTGGAAACCACTGCTCTAGGGTACAACCTGAACTGAGAAGATGGCACTGAATGAAGCAGGAGTCCAGGGTTCCAGAACTGGCTCTGCTAGCTACAGTTATTATCTCTGACAAGTGGCCCTCTGTGGGCCCGAGTTTCTTTATACCAAAAATAAGTGGGTGTAGTTCTTTTCAGATCTTTTGCCCTTGGAATTGCTGCATTTCTATGAATAATCCGGATGCCAAAGATTAAAACAGTGTGATTGCAGTTTCCCAAATAGGTAGATTGTAGGCCATGCTTTCATATTTTTGCAGGTGAATTTGTGATTTTGCAAATTGCTGAGGAACCAAAATTGTCTCTCTATCCTTTTAAAGACAAAACGGAAATAAGATTAAATTTAAATAAGATTAAATTTAGAAACTAAAACACCATCAACATACACTTCTCCCTGTAGTGAGGGACTTGTGACCACATGAGTTGAATATAGTTTTTGTTTTTAATTTTAATATTCTTTATTTGTTTCAATGGAGTGGAATATATGACAATAGCTCTGTGACAAAATAATTCTGTTACCATGTTCTCCGTCATTTTAAATATAGTATCTTATTTGTCTTGATTTCTTCATTTCTCATGACTTTTTGTACTTGGTTCCTTTTTTCCCCTCAGTAGTCACAAGATTGGCTCCTTTATTTTAAATTCAAATCTTTATTGGTACATTATATATACACATCATGATCGCAGTCAACATTGAGAATTTGTACCAGTATATGACACAACTTAATTCTCATGTTTTCCCTTACCCACCCTACAACCTCCTACCCCCTATATACCTAAGCTTTGTTTTCTTTTTTATTAGCATCACATTATTTTTCCCCTCGTTAGTTACCCCTACACTCTATTTCCTTTTAAATATTTTCTGTTTCACAATATCTACTACATATACTAGAACTCATTTACATCTTCATTTTCTTATACCAGAGAAAAGATACAGTATTTACACATTTGTGACCTATTCATTTCACTTAGGAGGATGTCCTGAAGGTACATCCATTTGATTATAAATAATTCCATTCTTCATGGCAGAGTAATACTCCATTCTATAAAAGAACCACATCTTCTTTATCCTGTCTTCAGTTGATGGACACTTTTGTTGCTTCCAAGATTTAGCTATCACAAATTGAGTTGCTATAAACATGGGTGCACACATGTCACTGTGATATGAATCTTTTAATTCTTTTATGTATGTACTTAACAGAGGAATAGCAGGTTCAAAAGATACCTTTAATCCTAGTTTATTTTTAGGAATTTCCACAGTTTTCTCCACAGGGGTTGTATGAGTCTACATCCCTCACCAACAGTGGAGAAGGGTTCTTTTTTCTCCATAGCCTCACCAACATTTGTTGCTGGCTAATAGTATTTATTGATCTCAGTGGCCTCCTTCTGTTGTTTTCCTCCCGTGTGCTTCACAATGGACCCTAGTGACAAGGAGACCCTAGTTTGTAGCAGATCTGGAGCTGAGAAGATCACAATAATTAGTTTTACCAAACCAGCGTGAGTCCAGAGCCACTCAAATTTGGTGAATGTCTGAGTGAATTTTTCATTATTCAGATGATGAGTGCAGCTAGGCCATATGCATCATCTTTTCTCATTTTTTCCCTATTCAGTTATTTTTTTCCTCTGTGATCTTAATAGTTTTTTTTTTAAATTCTCTCATCACCAGCTTCACCAATTAGCTGATTTTGTCTGATAATTTGTACTTACTGACCATCAAGACTTAATAAATTATATCCAATTATTTCTGCCTATTGACTGTAACCCAAGTTTAACAACTGTCTAAATGTTTAGATGTTCAGCCAGCAGGGTGATATGAAGGCTTTTCTGTTTTGTGTTTATGTGGGACCTGCTCAGTGTCGACATTGGCACAAAGGACACTTTCCTTCTTTTCTTGCAACCTTGTGTACAGCTCTTTTTTGGCTAACAGCAAATTGTATGTTTACTGCAGAAAACAGTCAGATTTTACTTCACTGTATCTTAAACTGTACTTTTTACTTATGTCTTTTTTTAAACTTAAACTTTGAAAAACCTGTTTTTATTCTTGCTGTCAAAAGACTACACTAAGGGTAATATTTTTAGTTTATATCATGGAATATTCCATGGTTTTTATAAAAAATAATGAAAAGACAAGCTACTGAATTTGCCCATTGTTTCTAGAGACCACCCGTTGCCATTGGCTGTATTATGTAAAAATAGATTAACTTGACCTTAGAAATCAATGGCATACAGTTGGCGCAGTGCATTTGTTGGCATTCATTACCCAGATAGTTTTGGATGGCAGAATGATTATATCCACCAAGGGGAATTAAATGATTTATTTATAAGAGAAAATATTTTGACATGTTCACAATACATAGGTTTGCGTGTAGGATGTTGCTTTATAAATAATACTTATTTATTGCATAGTACCACTTTATTATACTAGTGGTCTTTTCTTGAGTTGGTATATACTGATATAAAAAATATACTGGTTTTTTATACACTGAGAATAAAGTTTGTCAAATTTGCTGTGGGTTTACATTCATATCTTAAAAAGTAGGTTACTGCAGGGGCCG
>PVIR01005063.1:39355-74678 GCA_004026965.1 Petromus typicus | reverse complement strand
ATATAGCTCAGTGGTTCCGGCGCCTGTCTTGCAAGCGCAAGGACCCGGGTTCAATCCCCGGTAACCACATAACAATACTGGGTGTGGAAACTCACCCCAGCGGCAACCAATACCACATACCACAGTGCCGGGCGTGGTGGCTCACGCCTGTAATCCCAGCACTCGGGAGGCAGAGGCAGGAGGATTGCTGTGATGTGAGCTTGAGGCTGAGCTCAGGGCCAGCCTGAACCACAAAGCGAGACCCTGTCTCAAAAAAACCTTAAAAAAAAAAAAACTCTCACAGGCAGTGGGGCAGGGACTGTGCAGCTGCTGCCTCTTCCACTTTGCACAGAGGTGGCTCTGGAACACCTGATCCCCCACCAGGAAGTGTCGCTTGTGATGCATGTGCTCATGAGCTAGTCTCCCCTCCAGACGAGGAGCTCCCTAAGATCAGAGCCCAGCCACCTCAGACCAAACCTGCCACAGCCTTCATGACTTCAAGGCCTGTGCCCTCAGCCTCTTCCCTATAAGGCTATGGGGGACCACACTGCTCAGGATGGCACTGCCCCAGTCACTTCTCATATGCAGCCAGGAACCCACCAACAGCTGGAGGAAGTCCAGCACGTGAGTCTTGGCTCTGCTTCTTGGCTATATGATGCCAGGTGAGTCATTTATCCTCTCTGAGCTTTAGTTTCCTCATATAAAAGAGAGATAATAATGTCTCTCTAAGAGTGCTCTTGGGATAATGAAATGAGATAACAAAAGGAAAACCCGAAGTATAATTCCAAGTACCTAGGAAGCCCTAAGCAAGTGTTCCAGAAGAAAAAGGAAAGAAAGCCATCCATCAGAAGCAAACAACAAATATGCCATTCACCCCACTCCATTCAGTCCTCACTTAACCCTGCATGATCACCCTGCAACCTTTACGAGTTCCCTTGGGCCAAGAATTCCAGCAGAGCTCCAAAAATGGTCTAGACACAACTCTGACACCATCTGGTTCCAAAGACTCCTTTTCTCAACTACCTCCTCCCACCAAGTCTTCATCTGTTCAGGGATTTGTTCCTGCAATGCTTATTACGTGCCTACTGTGGTGCCTGAGAGTGTCAAGAGAAATTGAGAGTGACAGACAAGGCCTTGCCCTTGTGGAGCCCTTCATGTAGTGGGAAGCCAGAAACTGAGCCAATAAACACAATTATATGATAAACAGCATGACGAGGGCTACAAAGGAAGCTTTCAGGTTCTAGAGTGTCCCTGGAGGAGACTTGCTCGTCCTGGAGTCTGGGCAAGAACTATATCTCAATCAAGAGCAGCTGAGGGAGCCCCTGAGGGTCTTGAGCTGAAGGGTGAGCCCATCAGGTTTGGGGTGTGAAATGATTACTTTAGCTTCTACAGAGTGAAAAATGGTGACTGGAGGGGAGCAGGGGGAATGGGAGGAGGGCACTGAGAGAGAGGGAGGCTATAGGAAGAACTGAGAAGCTACAGAACTTGGTGAGGGGTTGGGAGCCATTCTGAGACCTCAATGGTCTCGTGATGTTGTGGTGCTCAAGGGCAAGATTACAACAACATAAGATTCTCATCAATTTGGGATTATTATGAGTCACCTGTTTTCCCTATGAACCAATCCAATAAATAATGGCAAAGTTTGAGGTCTTTTGTCTTTGCTGCCTAGAGCAGCATTAATCAGGCTCAAAGCTAAGCTTCTTCTCTAAGTCACATTTCTGTCTATTTATTACTTAATTTGCATTGTGCTGTCATGGCTCATAGGAGACTAGGATTTACTGCAGAAGTTCTAGTAACATTCCCTGTCCCTGTCCCCTACAGTGGTGGTCATCAAAGAACACTGTCACACCAATGCTCAATAATATTAACTAACAATTATACATAGATCTTACCAAGTGCATTGTGCTGAGCAATTTTAAAAATTAACTCTAACCCTCTCAATGGCCCTAGAATGACTTATTGCTATTAAAATCTCTGTTTTACAGATGAGAAACTGAAGCACAGAGAGGTAAAATAACTAACCCAAATCAAGTAAAATTGCTGAAAATGAACTCAATCTGGTTCCAGAGTTCACACCCTTAATGAGAACACTGACTGTCCCCTTGACGTTGTCTAGCCAGCGTTTCTTACTGGCCACAACCTAGCGACTTCCAGGAAAAAGAGTAGAATATTATTCTACCTCCCACCACCCACAGCTCTCCCGCCATGGGTATGTCTGCAGCTGGACCAAGCAACGGGCACAAGACAACCTTGGCCTCTTCTTTTCCTCCCTAAACTACATCGGCTGCACAACAACCTGAAGCTCAATCCCCTCTGTGCCCAGGGCCACTGCTCCCAAGCTGCCCAGCAATGTCCAGCAGTCTAGCCTGAACTGATCACCAGAGTGCAGGCTGCTGAGCACAGCGGCCTCACACAGCTGGGAGGTCTAGGACAGAAGTTATCATTGAAACTGACAAAGCTGAAAGGCTGGAAAGTAAAACAGAACTGGAGGTATGGCAGGAAGATCACTAGACTAGGAATGAAGACAGCCAAGTTTTAGTTTCCTTTTACAAAAATAGAGAGAAGGGGATACATAGGAACAACAGGTCCCTTCTGGGCCTGATAGTCGTCTTGAGCAACAAACGACCCACCCTGGGCTTTCTCCTGAACATTCCACAAACAGCAGCTGCCACAAGGACCATGTCATAGCAGGAAAGTACTGAGGCTGTAAGGGCAGATGACTCCAACAGACTCTGGGATACTGACAAGATCCTGTCTTCCTTCTGCAAGGCAGGCGGACCTCCTCATAGCCAGGGGATGGGAGAGCTAATAGGGCAAAGGCTTCTGTCCAATCCTCAGACCAAGAACAATGTCAGCCTTGCCTCATGGTCAGCCCAAGCCCCTTATTTTCATTATCTCTCTGATCTACAGGAAGACCCATGAAGAACATAGGGTAAAACTATCTTCCCTATGTTGCAGATGAAACAATCGAGACTCAGGGTGTAGAAGCTCTTGCTAAAAACTACAAGTGCACAGCTAAGACCCCAGGCTTCATGCAAGTCCATCATCCCGCAGTACCTCTCCCGGGAGCCTGTAAGGTAAGGAGACATAAACAGGATATACCTGGCTCATGGCTCTGAAATGGCACTGATCACAGGGAACGCTGAGCCAAATCCTAGTTAGGTGTTGGTTTGTAGAATTATTCCCAAGGTCTATAGATTAAAAGGAACAAAGAAAGATACTTCATACAGCTAAAACTCCTTCCAGAAGATACAGTAATTATGAAGCTTTATTGTTATAACAATGTAGCTTCAAAGTATATAAAGAAAAAGTGGTTAAAAGAAAATCTAGGCATGATGGTGCACAGTTATCATCCCAGCACTGTTCAAGGCTTAGGTAGGAGGATTCCAAGTACAAGATCACCTGGGTTCAATCCTCAGTACCGGAGAAAATAAATAAATGCAAAACCAACAAGCTCACATGCAAAATACATCTTATACACTTCTCTCAAAAAATAGACAAATTAAATAGATGAGTAGGTCTCAGTTTAGTCTCAAGCCCCTCTGTGCCCTTAAAAATTGAGAGCCCAAAAGACCTTTTGTTTATATGGATTTATACCTATTGTTCTTTACCATGTTTAAAATTTAAAATCAGAAAAAAATGTAAGAGCATTAATTCAGTTGAGAAATCATTATATGTTAATATAAATAATTTTTTCTGAAAAATATATTTTCCAAAGGGAAAGAATTTAGTGAGAAGAGTGACACTCTTACATTTTTGCAAATCTCTTTCATGTCTAGCTTAATAGCAGACAGCTGGATTTTCCCATCTGCCTCCACTCTCAATTTGCTGTAGCGTGTGTTTTGGTTGAAGTATACGAAGAAAATTTGGTCTCACACAAAAATGTACTTAGGAAAGGGAGGAGTGTTTCAATAACCTCTTTAGATAATTGTGGGTATTCTTCATTGATAGCGCCCACAAAACACTGACATGGCTGTTTCTTAAGTGCTTGTGGTAAGGTAGATTCTGAAGCCATACCAATAACTGCTCTTTCTCTATTACCTGAAATTGGCCTATCCTATACTTTGAATAAACTTCTGAAGTGTGTACAGTGTTAACCTTGAAGACCCACAGAAAGGGTCTTGGGAACTTGACTTATTTTGAGAACCCCTGAAATAAACAACAAAAAAGTGAGAAAATGTAGGAGTTGATGACATGATTAACAAGTTTGATCAAAGTGGTGTCTTAGATCTAAGAAGTATCTGAGTATTTCCAGAGAAGCTCACTCACAGCAAACCACAAATACACACTCTTCTGAACAAATGGCCCCTTCATCATCTGGAGAATCATGTGCCTAGACAGACTACAGACACTCCAGGGTGGACAGATGCCCAGCAGGCCAGGTGTCTCACCAGCTGCCACAGTCCTGGGTCAGCCTCATCACGAAGGGGACCACATCACAGAGCAGCTTTCTCCTATGCTGCAGAGCCAGGGTAACAGGTCAGCCACAAAGGGAGGCTCCTGACAGCTGTCCAAGGCACAGCCCTGCCCGGCTCAGTTCCCGGGAGGGGCCTCCCTCCTCATGTTGATCCATGTCTCAGGGGGCCCCAGTCGGAGTTACCCATCCTCTTCTGTTTGGAGACCCCAGCCGGTCTTACTACCCTTTGGACCACTCCAAAGGGCTTCCACCTACAGATTCATACATGTCTTGCAATGAATCATTTTTAGGTAGGCAGCAGCAGGAACAATGCCCGGCTCTGTCCAGGTCAGGCACTGGGACACCAGGAACAGCAGGCAGCCAGCTGCCCAACAAGCTGGCACCTTGCACAACAGCGTTGGGACCACATGGCTTCCACCAGTGCTACAGCCCCGATCCCCAGAAGAGAAGGCTGCCTCCTATAGAAGGGGGGAAGCTGGAGACCAGGAAACAGAATTGCTGCTCTGAACCTCAAGTCAGAGAGAGGACCCTGGTATCTGATGGGCTTTCAGAACACACGCATTTCTATCCCAAAGTCACGCACCCTGGGGCATCTTACGTTCCTGACGCTCCCTGCACTCCGGCACTGTCAGACTTTCCTTCACTTGCCTGATCTGCCCATCACAATCACTGCTCAGGAAGTTCCATTTCACAAAGCAGCAGACTGAGGGTCAGAACAACTAAGAACCTGCCCAGGGTTCTGCAGCTAGTAAGAAGCCAAAAGAAGCCCCAGTTTGAACTGGACTCCATCTATAGAGTCCGGGCTCACGACCCATTAGTATGATCACTGCCTGGTCCTTCACTCACTTCAGCACTCTGACCCACTTTGCAGCCATCAGACCTGCACAGTCAGAATCCAGACCCCCCAGACCCAGATTCTCGAGGTTCTCGGGCTGTCTCTTGGCCTCAACATCTGCATCTGCAAAGTGGGGATGATAACGGCACCTACCTGCCTTAAAGCACTGTTATGAGAATTAAGATCACTCACACAACAGTCTAGGCACAATTAGCACCCATTAAGTACCAGTCATCGCTAGAATAAACGTTGATAAGGTTGTGCCTTACACACACACACACACACACACACACACACACACACACACACACCAAAGACTGTCTTGTGTGATCTTGGCCCTCTATGATGTACCGCGCCCGGCTAGAGCTCAATCCATGAGCACTTGAAGCGGCAGAGGCAGGAAGCTCCGGGAGAGCAGCACCGAGGTGTTGGGAAGAGAAAACAGCAGAGTGGGCCAGGCCAAGGCGGACAGATAAGCCAGAGAAGTGAGTGAGAGAAGGAGCAGGAGGGGCTGCTGCAGACAGAGATAAGGACAAGGATGGAGAAAAGAAGGCCAGGAGCAGGGAAGAGACCAGGGAGGTGAAGGAGCGCCCGGGGGAGGTGCGAGGCGCGCGGAGAGGGCGCAGGGCCGCGCGGGCGGGAGCGGGCGGGGGCGAGGGGCTCCGTCCTGCCCGCCTCGGTGGGGCGGGAGCCGGGCGGCCGGAGATTGGCTGGGGCGCGGCGAGCCCGCGGGAGCCCCGAGGTGGGAGGTGCCTGGAGCACTTGGGGCGCCCGGACCGGAGCAGAGCGAGGCTGCTGCCACTTGGGCCACCTCGGCCGCGGCTGCAGGGCTCCCAGGGACAGGCGCGGTCATGCGGGAAGCGACGAGGGGCGCGCGCACGGCCGCGCTGGCCCTGGCGCTGCTGCTGCTGGGGGCGCTGCGCGGGGCCCCGGCGCGCGGCGAGGAATACGACTACTACGGCTGGCAGGCCGAGCCACTGCACGGCCGCGTCTACTCCAAGCCGCCTCAGTGCCTCGACATCCCCGCCGACCTGCCGCTCTGCCACACTGTGGGCTACAAGCGCATGCGGCTGCCCAACCTGCTGGAGCACGAGAGCCTGGCCGAGGTGAAGCAGCAGGCGAGCAGCTGGCTGCCGCTGCTGGCCAAGCGTTGCCACTCGGACACGCAAGTGTTCCTCTGCTCGCTCTTCGCGCCCGTCTGCCTCGACCGGCCCATCTACCCGTGCCGCTCGCTGTGCGAGGCGGTGCGCGCCGGCTGCGCGCCACTCATGGAGGCCTACGGCTTTCCCTGGCCGGAGATGCTGCACTGCCACAAGTTCCCCCTGGACAACGACCTCTGCATCGCCGTGCAGTTCGGGCACATGCCCGCCACCGCGCCTCCAGGTAGCGTCGCCACCCACCCCCACCCCTCGCGCGTCCGACAGAACTGGGCGCCCACTAGCCGGGCCCAGAACGATGCCGCCCCGACCCCGACCCCGGCACAGTCTGTGAGCACAGCTCTCCGCCTCGTCCTTACACGCGCGCGCACGCACACGCGGCGTCTTAGCTCAGAGCAGTCCTCCCTGCGCTCGGGACATCCCAGTGGTTCTCCCCTTTCCACCCCTGGCGGCGCCCGCTTTCCCAAACCGCTCAAACCCTAGAACCCCTGGGGCGTCCTAGAAGTACTTCAGTGCTGTCCACAGCCCAGGAATGCTCGCGTTGACTTAAAATGCCTTTCACCTAGGCCCCAGGGACCAAGACCACCCAACCCCGTGTCGGGGCCTCAGGAAGGGAAGCTGAGGTAGGGAAGAACTGTGGGTCTGGAGGGCTCCTGGCCATGCCTCTCTCATTTCCATGCCTGGACCCCAACTTCCCCCACCGTCCTCCCTGATTCCCGGGCTGGGAGGAGTCTTTGGGTAAGGCTCAGAGCGTCCCTTTCAGACCCTAGGGGAGGAGCCCTACGGGAGTTGCTTACTTTCTCTGACCCTCCATTTCCCCGTCTGAAAAAACGTAGTTCGTGAAACCTGTGAGATCTTAAATCCCGCCTCCCACTCTCACTCCCAATGCTGTTACCCTGCTTTCTGCTTGGTGTTAGCCTCCCCGTCACTGTGCTGGTCCCCGCAGGGCTGTGCCCCACCCCCACCCCGTAACTCCCAGGGACCCCAGCAGAAGGATTAACCATGACACCAGCGCAGCGGGCACTAACACGGAAGACCAGGGAGCCTCCAGTTCTGCTTCCCAAGAGGCAGCACACTCCTTTTTCTGTCCTCCCTGCTCTCCTCAAAGCAAGTGAACCCCATCCTGCCTCACCCTGCCCCAGGCCATGAGCAGCAGCTATGCACCCCCTGCCCTTTCCTCTGGGCTCCCGCGCCTGGGGGCAAAGGAAAGTCCCTGTGCTGCAGTTAGAAGCCCAATGGAGGGCGGCAGGGACCCCCCGCAAGACCCTTCCAGGTCCTGCTCTGGTCTTTTTGGAGCCCAGACTTTATCAACCTGGGACATCTACTCAGCCAGCCCTGCTCAGTCCACCAGCCCCTTATCCCAACAGAAGCCACCTACTAGAAGCCAACACAGAAAGTGACAGAGGTCAAGCACTGGGCGGTGGCCTGAGGACCAGAACCAGCCCAGAGAAGTGAGAATGCTGAGACTATTTCATATAAGAGTGAAGAGTCTTGGCTCCCCTTCAAAGGGCAGGAGTTCTGCCGATGCGAATCAGCCCACTTTGGAGAGGTGCACTCCCCACTTTAGCACAGGTTTGGCCTGCTTCACAGACAAGCGGCCCCACCTTGGCACTAGATGGGCTGTGTTCTCATGAGCTCTGCAGAGCTGGGTACCCACTCTGGGCCCGATTCCTTTTCTCTGAAAGAAATAACAGTAACTGCTTCACAGGACGAGATCCAAGTGGGATAAAATTTAGAAGATGGTGCATATGATGGTTACAGCTGCCAAAGATATAGGGCACAAACTGTGTCCACCTGGGCAGCCTTGTGATTGTCATAGTCACTCAGTGAGCAGAAGGTGGAATTATCTTCATCGTCACTTTTCCTGGAGGCACTGGGGCAGTGGCAAGTGGAGGTTCTGCACAGTGAGTATCTTTTTGGACTCCAAATCCCTCACCAACTATCACCTACCCCCTGTGCTTTCTCTCTTCAGTGACAAAGATTTGTGCCCAGTGTGAGATGGAGCACAGCGCCGATGGCCTCATGGAGCAGATGTGCTCCAGTGACTTTGGTGAGTATGGGGTCCACGGGGCCAGGGCCCGGCATTGCCCCAGCAGTCTCCTTGACACTCAGACCAACAACAGGTGCCCCCACCCATCAAAGTAAACCCCCAAGTTTCTGCAGCACCTCGCCCTTTGAAAATGCACCGAATTTTGGATGCCACACATACATCTCAAAAGAGCTTCAGCAAGCCCCTCAGGATCATGGTCCAAGGGCTCAGAAACCAGCCCCGTCGAGGCTCTTACTGGCCTCCTTCGGCACTGTCCACTGAGTGGTCTCTTTGGAACATAATCCCAAGATAACCCCAGAGTTATCTGTGGAGAAGCTTCGGTAGCAGAGATAGGTCCAGGCCAAGTGAAGACAAAACCCTGGGTGTTCTGCTCTGAGTACCCTACTCTAGTGCCTACCTGTCCCTGTGATTTCCTTCTAGTCTACCCTTCCCGGGACAACCCGCCAAGTCTAGGTAGGACCCAGCTCACACATGGGCCTTAACGTTCAAGTGCACGCTTCAGCAAGTCAGCTCCAGGCTTTATGTCTTACCCTCCCTGTCTATAAAAAAGGAAAAACAAATGACATTAAATCCTTACTTTAGAGGAGTCTTTCATGTCAGTTGGCTCCTGTTCTATTGCAAGAACACTGTTCTATTGCAAGATATGTGCATGTATGCGTGCGTGCATGTGTATGTGTGCACACACATGCGCACGCACGCGTCTGTGTCAGGGAGAATGAGGGGGAAGAGGGAGAAGACACATTTTAGGACAGTTTCTTCCCTGACAGGCAGTGTCTTTCCCTGGATTCTTGTCCACGTAGGAGGCCAGAACCCTGAAGGCAGAGACTAGCCTGAGGGACTCCCCACCTGCCTCCAGCCCAGGACTTCCTATCCCAACTGTATTAGACCCACTGACCACCCTGCAGTAACTTGACCACAACGCTGACACTGGCTTCATCTCACCCAAACTCTCATCCCTACACATACCACAGACACTCTCGGACAGAGACCACACATATACACATATATATTCCCACTCAGTCTCAGTATCCATCACGAAGAGCCCCTGTAGGTGCTCAGCCCCACCTCCAACGTCTCCACACCGGCCAGACTGTTCAGCCCAGGCTCTGCATTTCAGACAAGACACACCCTCTCCATACTTCATTTTCCCCTCGGTACTTTGAGTAGGAAGCTCTCTAAGGTGCATGAAAGTCCAGCACCTATAGGATCTTTATGAAGATTAGAATGTATCCTGTAAATCACATTCTCCAGGCCTCGCAGCACAGTAGGCTCCCTTAATGCTGCATACACTGTCCTCAGACTCTATCCTTCTAAGACTGCCCTCTGCTCTCCTTGCAGTGGTCAAAATGCGCATTAAGGAGATCAAGATAGAGAATGGAGACCGGAAGCTGATAGGAGCCCAGAAGAAGAAGAAGCTGCTCAAGCCAGGCCCCTTGAAGCGTAAGGACACCAAGCGGCTGGTCTTACACATGAAGAACGGTGCAGGCTGCCCCTGCCCACAGCTGGACAGCCTGGCGGGCAGCTTCCTGGTCATGGGCCGCAAAGTAGACGGACAGCTACTGCTCATGGCTGTCTACCGCTGGGACAAGAAGAATAAGGAGATGAAGTTCGCAGTCAAATTCATGTTCTCCTACCCCTGCTCCCTCTACTACCCCTTCTTCTATGGGGCCGCAGAGCCCCACTGAAGGACACTCTGCCTGCCCCTCCAGCTTGCTGTGCCTTGCCCTCTGTCCCTGCCTATCTGGCCTTGTGCCCACTCCCAGGCTGACCCAGCCCCTGGCAGAAGGTGGCTTCCTACAGAGCTGTTGGCAACCCAAGCTTGATCCAAGCCCAGGGTGGGCCACAGGGCTCAGGTTCTGTCCATGACGCAAAGGTCCCGGGGCTCTGCGTCTTAGGCTTTCTCTCTTGGAAGAAAGACTTGTTCTTCTGGGATTTTCTCCTCCCAAGCAGAGGTCAAAAGGAGGTGAGAACAGCAGCAGGGTAGAAGGCAGCCTAAGAGGGCTCCCCAGATGGACAGCGGGTTGGCTCTAGTCGGCTGGGGGAGAGGTCCTGCCCTTGGAGAGGTGTCTCTGTGTTGGGCTAAGCCACTTGGGGAACAGTTCTCCCCTACTGCCCCTTAAGGTGTCAGCACAGCCCCCCAAAAGTGGAGCCACACCTCCTACATTCTGATCTCTCCCAGTCCTCACCCCAGGCTCCAGCCTCTGCATCTCCCTTTCCCCAGTGATGCTAAGTTATTACTACTGCAGTGAAGCGATAGGTTCTAGATGACAGATACAAGGAGAGTTTGATTTTTAATTGCTTTCTTTAGTTTTTAATTAAATTAGAAAACGACAGTTGGTTTGGACTGGTGATTTGTTGGCTGGTTCAAAGAGGTGGAAGGTGTGAGAGGCTTATTTTGGACTGTTAATAAGAGGTTCTTTGCCTAAGCTACCACCTGGCTACTCAGGCCTTCCTGGGATGCTTAAGAAAAATAATGCCCTGGGCCAGGGATTTAGCTCAGTGGTTCGGTGCCTGTCTTGCAAGCGCAAGGACCCAGGTTTGATCCTTGGTAACCACATACAATACTGGGCGTGGAGACTCACGCCCAGCAGCAACCAGTACCACATACCACAGTGCTGGGCATGGTGGCTCACGCCTGTAATCCCAGCACTTGGGAGGCAGAGGCAGGAGGATTGCTGTGAGGTGAGTTTGAGGCTGAGTTTGGGGCCAGCCTGAACTACAAAATGAGACCCTGTCTCAAAAAACCAAAAGAAAAATAATGCTCTGGTTTTTGTTTTGTTTTGGTTTTGTTTTTTGAAACAAGGTCTTGCTTTGTAGTTCAGGCTGGCCCTGAGCTCACTATGTAGCCCAAGAGAGTCTCAAACCCACAGCAATCCTCCCGCCTCTGCCTCCCGAGTGCTGGGATTACAGGCATAGGCCACCACCACGCCCGGCACTGTGGTTATGTGGTACTGATAGCGGGTGGGTGTAAGTCACTACACCCAGCATTATTGTATGTGGTTGGTTACTGAAGATCAAACTCGGGACCTTGTTCTGTTGCAAGGCAGGTGCCAGAACCACTGAGTTAAATCCCTGGCCCAAGGCCCAGTTTTTGTAGGCTCCTCAAGAACACATGGCAAGGGTCACCCTCACCACCTACCCACTAAGTGAGGCATGACCCTGAGGAAGAAGGGGGTGCCAGCTCCCCAACCTGCTGCCCCAGTCAGGACACTCCCATAGTGGTGGAGTATTCCCACCTCTAGGCAGGGCCTGGCCTGAGGAGTCTGAGGCAGCCAGGCCTCAAGGAACGAAACACTCCTCCCTTCGGGTTTTCAGAGACCCCTGGCAGAGGTATGAGCTGTGGGTGCGGATGCCATAGATTGGCACCACTCAAGAGTGGAGCTTAGGGCCAGGGATTTAGTTCAGTGGGTCCTGCAAGCGAAAGGGCCCAGGTTCAATCCCCAGTAACCACATACAATATGCGGCGTGGTAACCCACACCCAGCAGCAATCAGTACCACATATCACAGTGCCGGGCATGATGGCTCACACTTGTATTCCCAAGACTGGGAGGCAGAGGCAGGAGGATTGCTGTGAGTTCGAGGCTGAGCTCAGGGCCAGGTCTCAAAAAAAAAAATTTTGGAGCTTAACAAAAATCAACCCCCCCTCAAATTTAAATACCCAATTCAAAAATGGCATCTGAAATGAACAGATACTTTTCAGAGGAAGAAGTAAAAGCAGCCAAGAAACATATGAAGAAATGCTCAGCATCACTGGTCATTCACACATCACTGGTTAAAAACTAACCAGCAATAAATACTGGTGAGGCAGTAGTGAGAAAGGAACCCTTCTCTTTACAGACTGACTGGTACAACCCCTATGGAGATCAGTGTGGAGATTCCTCAAGAAACTAGGATTAAATGTCCCATTTGACCCTGCTATTCCCCTGCTAGGGATATACATGAAAGAATTAAAAGAATCGTATCATAATGATGCATATGCACTCATGTTCATAGCAGCTCAGTTTGTGATAGCAAAATCTTGGAAACAACCCAAATGCCCATCAACTGGAGCCTGGATAAACATGTATTTTTTTTATAAAATGGAGTATTACTCTACCATCTTAAAGAATGACGTTTGAGTCATTTATACTCAAATGGACATACGTTGCGGACACACTCATAAGTGAAATAAATAGGTCACAGATGTGTAAATATAGTATCTTTTCTCTGGTATGAGAATCTGAAGATATAAATGAGTTCTAGGATGTATGACAGATATTGTGAAATAGAAAATATTCAAAGGGAAAGAAGTAGAGGAAAGTCATAAGCGGAAAGAAAAAATATGTTCTTAAAAAAAGAAAGTATATGTATATAGGAGTGGGAATGTAGGGTAGGTAGGGAAATGGGTAAAAATGAGAATTAACTCATGTCATATACTGGTACAAATTCCCAATGTTGAATGTGACCGCGATGTGTATATAAACTGTATCAATCAATTTTTAAATGTTTTAAAAGAAAATTTTTTTAAAAAGTGTGGTCCCTGGGGTTGGCAGCAGCAGCAGCGGCTGTCCTGCCTGGGAGTGGGCTGGAAGTGCACACTCTCCAGCCCCACTTCACTGAGCTACATCTGCCGTCCTTTCTATTCTGATAAGATCTCAGTTAAATGCCCAAGCAGAGCTTGTAACTCTCCTGCCTCAGCCTCCAAAAGTGCTAGAATGATAGGCCTGTACCATCACACCCAGCTCATAATCTGCACCTTAACACATGGATGTTAGATCTTCTAGGGAATTTTTACAAAACACAAGGCCTCTTCCTGGCACAATTAGAATCCAAGGAAGCACCCAGAAATAGATCTTTTGAGATGCTGGGTGATGTGCAGCTATAGTTGAGAGCCACTTTGTAAGCAAGGTAACACCCAAGGCAGGCTAAGTCTTGGGGACTCGGAGTGGATAGAGGTGGTTACCCTGCAGAGGAGGATGCAGAGACAGGCAAAGGCTTGAAAGAGAGAAAAAGGCCTGTATCACCCAGATGCCACGTTTGAAAGGGTGGTGCCAGGAGGAGCTCCCTGCAGAGCCCCACAGATGCTCAGGGACAGGGACAGTGGACCCAAGCAGGAAAGGATCCTCCGCGGGCCTTTTCCTGCCAGTGGGTGGAGCTGGAATGCAGAGTCCGGCCCAGACCTGCAGTTCCTCCCAGACAAAAGAGCTGCCCAGATGAGGAAAACCCCAGCTTCCATAGCGCTTTGGGGAGCACGGCAGCTTGACGGAATGGAGAGGGGACATGGCTAGAAAGGGGAAGCCAAGTCCCCCCACACACTCAGGTCATTTTACAGGTGGTCTGACAACCTGCCCGTAAATCACCCCCAGGTGGTCAGGTGGCCCAACTGGAGCGGCCGAAGCTCCTGGTTTCTCCTTACCCCAAGGAAGCCACTGCCACCCACTCTGCCCAGTCCCTGCCCAGCCTGCCCAGCTCCCTCAATCTGCCCCTTGTCTCCCAGCCTCCTATCCCAACCAAATATTTATGGACACTTCTGTGGACAACCAGGACCAGGGATTATTTTTCCACTGAGCACACAGGACTTGAGCCCAGCCCTGGCTAAAGCACAATGCTGACCTCTGTCAGGTGCTGGCAGCCGGGAGCAGTGTAGTGGGTGAGGAGAGGGCTCCCTCATGCCCACGAGCCAGGCAGGTCTCCCCACCACCTCCACCAACAGGCCCAGGCCTGCTCTGAATAGCTGCCCTGCCAGGGCCCCTACGAGTCTTCTGGGACCAAGAAAAACCCTCCCAAAGACCAGCGAGACCCTGCAAGGGTCCTGTCCTTCCTGCCCTCCAGTCCCTGCTGGCTGCACTGTCCTTTGCCCAGCAGGTGATGGACAGCAGCTGGGCCCAGGTTGTCAGAAGGCTGCCTCTGGACACAGCAGAAAGACAAGGTACAGTGGGCGGCTCTGCACACAGTGCTCTGGAGGTGGACAAATGGGAGGTCTGTGTCCCTCAGGCCTATCTTTCTGCCCTGTAGGGGAAGGAGGACTTCTGTTCTTGTGATTACAAAACGGTGCCTCTTCTTCCCGATATCTCAACCACATTCCAAGCAGCAAGGCAGGGAAGGGCGAAAAGCAAAAACCACATCAGTTGTCCCTACCCCTTAGGTCAGCAAAACAGTTACTTCCCAACTAGACCCACCTGGTAGATTTCCACTGCCAATTTACTGGCCAGAGGTACATCACACACCCTCTCCACATAGCAAGACAGCAGAGGAAATTCAAGTCTGTTTTTTTATTTTGGGGGATTTTTTTTTTTGAGACAGGGTTTCACTTCTATAGTTCAGGGTGGTCCTGAGCTCAGCCTCAAACTCACAGC
This sequence comes from Petromus typicus, assembly GCA_004026965.1. Lineage (NCBI taxonomy): Eukaryota > Metazoa > Chordata > Mammalia > Rodentia > Petromuridae > Petromus > Petromus typicus. Next base: position 59,904 of record PVIR01005063.1, on the reverse strand, counting down.
AGGGCAATCCTCCTGCCTCTGCCTCCCAAGTGTTGGGATTACAGGCATGAGCCACCATGCCCAGCACTGTGGAATGTGGTACCAACTGCTGGTGGGCGTGAGTCTCCACACCTGGCATTGTTGTATGTGGTTACTGAGGCTTCAAACCTGGGCCCTTGCTCTTGCAAGGCAGGCGCTAAAACCAGAGCTAAATCCCCAGCCTGGAAATCAAATTTTTTGTCTGGGCACAAAATTAGAGATGTAGGCCAGGAATTTATCTCAATGGCCTTGTGCCTGCCTCACAAGCACAAAGTCCTGAATTCATTCCTGGGTACTGCAAAACAAAAATAAAAATCAATGCACTACAAAACAAGTACCTGCAAGTAGGTGACTGGCCAGAAGACACCCTGTAGCTCACTTCTGGCGTCTTATCCTGTGACTGAGTGATGATGAGACTGAGAATATAGCCAGCTAAAAAGTAGAGTAAAATATCTACTTCCCAGCATCACTGAGCATTAAGTGCTAAGTGCAAGAAATGTACCTGGAAACAATGCACAGCACCTAAAATGTTAGATGGTGTTCCATATTTTTACTAACCAAAGCCATGACCTCGCATAATACATAATAGCTGCTCAGTAAAATTCCTGATTCTTTAACCAAGATACCCAAGTCACAAGGAGGCAAGGAAATGGCAAGAACATTTGCTCTAAAAGCCAGATTTATAGAATATTAGGAGTTTTGTTTCAGAACTATGCCCAGCATGGTGGTGCACATCTGCAATCCTGGCACTTGGAAGCTGAGGCAGGAGGATCGATATGAGTTCAAGGCCAGCCTGAACTATATAACAAGATCCTATCTCAGAAAAAAAGAAAAAACATAGCATGTGTCTGATCTATCCTATTTGTAGACAGGCCAGCATTAGGGAGATGTGGAATACTGACAATCGATAATCATCCTGGCCACGATAGGTAGACAGCAGCCCCTAGACATTTTCGTATTCTAATTTAAGCTTCCCAGCAGCCCTCGGAGTTAACTGCATTTTAGGCTTGCACTCAGTGAGCACTGCCGTGTGGGGACCTGACTTCCCCTCTGCACCACTACATCACTGTTTGCAAAGGCGAAGGTGAGGACCAGACAGCTGCTGTGCTTCTTCCATCATCGACCTGCCCCCAGCAAGATTTCTGGGAGCCCTGCTCCAGTCCTGCCCCCAGGCCTGACAGAGGCAGAGGAGCCAGCGGCTTTCGTCTGCTTCCAGACAACCCACCCTACCCATCCCGTCCACCACTGCAGCACCAAGCCCAAGGCCTCACAATGGGAGCTCACAACCCACAACTGTTTAGTCGGCTGTAATCCTGACTAAAGTTCACAACTTGGGAAATGCGGTGTTGGGGCAGACGCTGCTGGAATGTGTGTGGCTGGGACCCAGTGTCCCAGCCCAGACAGTAGGCTCTGCTGGGCCGGGGAAAAAAGCTGGCAGCTGGCAGAGCCCAGAATCCCAGCCCCCAGCTGTGCCAGAGAATGGAATGTGCCGCACTCCAGGTGTCAAGGCAGGAGGTGGGGTTGCTGGGCGAGGCAGGGGCTCTGGTCACAAGGCTGCCTCTGTTCTGCTGGAGGTTGAGCCCTTTCGGCTGGGGCGGGGCTGCACACAGAGGAGGAGAGGAAGAAGGCTATGCTTGGGGGCAGGCCCTCCTTCAGGCTCGGCCTAGCAGCGACAGAGAGATGACTGCCCGGAATGCTATGTTCCTCCAGAGTTTCTTGGGACGTCATGAGGTCACTGTTGCCAGCACAGCTCTTGATGAATGCAGGTGTTTCTGTGACCCCGAGCAGCATCAGCTGTAGGACAGATAAGGGGCCAGGACCCCTCACAGGGTTCTGGATGGAGCTTTACCTGGCTCTAGCCCCGACTCACAGACCTTAAAAACCCAGACTACTGCCAGTTCAAGGCACCCATTCCACCACAGAAAACAACCAAAGACAGGAGCCAAGCCAGGCTATGGGGGGCGGTGCCAGGTCTGCCCCAGCAGGCATCAGGGCCACAACAGAACCTGCCTACTGTTCCTTCCCCCTCGGTCACTGAGAACAAAGTAGGAACCGTCTTTATATAAGGCACCCAGCACGCCTCGCAAGTGCAAGGTCGTAAGTTCTACTTCCAGTAAAAAAAAATCAGTCACCCAACCCTACATAGGACACTCTGTCCCCCAGGCTCTCCTGTGTGGGTCCTCCTCCAACCATTGACTCCACCAGCTGCAAAGTGCCCTCCAATCTTGCTAGATCCCTCTGCACTTTACTCATATTTAAAGGACTTGCACTTTAAAGATGACATCTCTCCACTCAGGAGGCTGAGGCTAGATTCCAAGTTCAAGGCCAGCAGGACCACACAGCAAGACATCACTCATGAGCGGAATAGCAAAACCAGGGTCAACTATAGCCAGCACCATGGCAGGTGTCCACCTCTGGGGCTGCTGCTGGATGCCCTTGGCATCTCCTCTGGGGAGGACAGTGCCAACCCCGCCGGCTGGCTGTGGGCATTAAGGTAGCATAAGATGCTTACCTCAGCGCCTGATGCTGAGAAAACACCACAACTCCCAGCTCTCTAAGCCTGCGTGTACCTCCCACCACAGCCAGTCCGGCCTGTTGGCTCCTGGCTTCCAGGAGCACTGACCCTTCCTGCTTTCTCAGGATTAACTAAAGCCACTCCATTCTAAAGCCTCAGCACTTACCAAATTCTGCTCCCAATTCCAATCCCAGGTCTCAGCGTTAGGTCACAAGACCCAACCTGCGCTCAGTCTGACCGGCATGTGCTGAACCCCATATGCAAGGCACAACTTTCCTCCTCCTGACTCCAGGTCACACTCACCTCTGCCCCAGCCTGCACAAAGCCCACCACCAAGGACAGACCTGCAACCTCGGCCTGGGAAACCAGGGAGTATCAGCGTAACAGGACGGCAACATGAGAAGCTTGATGCCTTTTATTGAAATTTTCCATACAGAGATCCTGTCACTCTTCGCCAATGTAAACAGACATAGAAAACGAACCCTCATCTCTAACAAGGCAAACAGGATTCTGAGCCTGGTTCCCTGACTGACCTGGCCCAGGTCCCGGCTGCCAAACCCTCCCCAAACAGCTTGGCCTAGCAGGAAAGCTGGCCTGGGGTGGGCCGCCCCTGACTCCAGGGCAGAAGACCCTCATCCTCTTCATCCCATTCCTCTGCATGTTCCCAGGAACTGAGAAATAAATAAATAAATACTTTGAAAGGCAGGACTGCTGGGGGAGGGGTGCCGAGCCAGCTCATGGCTTAGGGAAAAACGGCAGGCCCCTCAACACCCAGACGGAAATGTGAAACTGTCAGAAAGATGGGGACCCCAAGTGGCCTCATGCTGTAACTGAGACCGTCCTCCAGGAGTGGCCCTGAAGTCTAGGACTTCCCAAGGGCCCTGAAGGACCTCTGCTCTGCTCACCTGACTTCACACCCCACGGGACAAAGGAAAGGGAAGGGAGAGGTGGTGCCAGGAAGGTTTCCCTGCACTTGGGTTGGGGAGCAAGAGTGATCCCAGGCGGAGCGGACACCACGGCATCGCGCCGGGTGAGATTTTGCAAGTCCACACTGTGATGGAGCTTCCCACTCTAAAGGAACCTAAGAACTCCAGCCTTGCTTCTAGCACAATCTAGCTATCCCTGGCCACGCCCTCTGATAGTGAAACTGTCAGATCCTGGTACAGAGGAGGGACAGTCAATGGCAGAGCTGAGTGCAGCATCCATAAACTGTCTTGCAGGCAGTCAGCTGTGGGACTGGCCCCATGCTCTGCAGGGAAGAACTTCTCCCCCACTCAGGTCTGCCGCGATCTCCATGCCTGGCCATATTGGTCCTAGTCACGACAGCTCAGCTGAGCCAGGCCTAGTTCCCTAACCAGCCTCGAGTCCATTTAACTAACCTGGGGCAGAGCAAAAAATACAAACCTTCCAGGAGCACCTCTCCCTTGAACTCTGAACACAAGCCTGCCAGGCTGGCTGAAAATGGGAAGAAAAGGGAGGCCTCTCCCTTCCCCCGAGGGAGCAGTCGGGCCACAGCTGGCCAGCCACAAGCCACAGGGGCCAGGCAGGGAGAGGGGTCTGCTGTTGGCACCAGGACTGCTGCTGGCTGGAGCCCGGCCTCTCTTCTCACTTGCTCAAGGTCTGGTTACATGAGGCGCACACAAACACAGTCTCTCTTTGGGCTTCAGGGGCTGAAAAGGAAGAACTTGGTGAGACACTTCCCTGGCTTACGCCAACCAGCCTCCCCACAGAGACCTCCCCAAGGACCCAGAGAGACCACCCAGCTCCCAGGCCATGCCCTCCCAGCCCGGCTTGCTAGCTTGCCCTGAGACACACCTTCCGGGACTGCAGCCTCTGGGATAGTGATGCTACACGCAGTCTTGCCCAAGGGTCTATGCATTAGAAATTCTCTTGGCACCCTCAGAACTTCTTTTAAAATGTTTTATAAATAAAATACCAGAGGAAATTTTCCCAAAACACTTTAACAGTGGTTATCTCTGGGTGGTAGGATTACAAGATTATTTTTTTCTTTCTTCTTCTGTATAGTAATTTCCAAATCTCCTAGTTAATAAGCATGTGTTACTTGCAAGATCAGAAAAGAAAAAACTTGAATTTACTGTTTATATCACAAAGTAGTAAGTGAACTGTGACCCCGCTCTTAGGAATATGTGCATGCAATTGATCCCACACGCATGCTTCAGCACTTTACCTTTTGTTCAACTTATAGGTTTTATTTACAAGTATATGTAGCTTTCATAAAGAAAAGAAATTAACGTTACCAAACTACGGGCTGTGGTTTCCTCTGGGGAGGGTAGAGGTGCCTTCTGGCATTTCTGATGCACTGTTCATGACTTTCAGAAGCAGTCACAGGTACTCATTTTGCTACTGTCTTTTAATTGCTATTCCTCACATGTATCAAATGCTTACATTTCTCTTAGTTAAACAGGATGGATGTTACTGCAGCCCTTGGTCTAGAAGCCTCACTCCTTCCCACAGTGTGGCCTTCTCCCAGGGGCAGAATGCAGCCATGTCCCGCCTACACCCTCTGCTGGCACCACTCACCTGTGGCCCCCATGGAGGACTTGGGCACCTTGAAGGAGCAGCACCGAGAACAAAAGCTGTTTCCACAGTTACTGCAGCTCCGCTGCAGACAAGAGCCAAAGTTAAGGCCAAATGAAGCTCTACCTCCTTTACCTGGAGCCCCTGCACCTCCCTCTGTCCCACTGGAAAATCCCAACCAGAAAAATTGGGCCAGGGGAGATGTCCAGGCGAGAGAGAACAGATGATCCACCACACGGTAGGGCTAGTGAAGGAAGGCACATGGGCAAGGAAGACATCCTGTCCTTGCTTTAGCAAACCACACGTGCCAAGTACCACGTGACCTGAGGAATCCAACTTCATCAATGACTCCCTTCAGCTTCCCCACCACCCAAGTCACAAGGACATGTTCCCAGCAAATACACCCTCTAAGACACTTACCCGCTTCTTTAGCACTGAGAAGGTGGCAGAGCAGCCTGTACAGTTCCCTGAGAAACAGAGGCAGCAGCTCAGTCTTGATCCAGACCAGGCCCTTCAACCTGCACCTGCTTCTGTCTCTCCTAAACGGGGCACTTGAGACATCTGCCCACCCAAGCTCCTCAGCTGGGTACAGTAAGGAAGCAGAGCCCAGATCCAAAGCCAGGAGGAAAAACTGATAGATGCCCCTGGGAACTGCTGTCCCCAGGCCATGCATGGCTCTAGTCCCCACCTGCTCATAGTGGCCTCTACTTCCTGAAAAGGACCAGAGCACAGGGTCCAGAAATGAATCTATTCCACCTGACTCCTGAGTGTCTTACAATATTCTACCTATAGGGTAGACAGAAATGCCTCCAGGAAACACAGACTCTTACTTTCTGTCATAGAGTTCTAAGAGAGAAAGCTTGGAACCAGACACCTTCCAAGAAAACACAAAGGTCGGGATGGGGATTTAGCTCAGTGGTTCCGGCGCCTGTCTTGCAAGCGCAAGGGCCTGGGTTCGCTTCCCGATAACCACATACAATATTGGCGTGGAGACTCAACCCAGCAGCAACCAGTACCACATACCACAGTGCCGGGCGTGGTAGCTCACGCCTGTAATCCCAGCACTCAGGAGGCAAAGGCAGGAGAATTGCTGTGATGTGAGTTAGAGGCTGAGCTCAGGGCTAGCCTGAACTACAAAGTGAGACCTGTCTCAAAAAAAAAAGAAAGAAAGAAAGAAAACAGAAAGGTCCAATGTTCAAGCCTGAGGGCAGCAGGGAAGATGGGGAAGACAGTCAGGAGCATGATGCTTGCCTAAATAACCAGTCAGGGCAAGATGACAGAGCTGCAGAAGACAACAGCAGCATAGCCAATGATGAGGAGAAGACAAGGCTGCTGTAAGCAGGAATGAAGGATGGGGAAGGAGGTTTCTGGACTTGGGGTCCAAGGCCTGCTATGACCTGGCCAGAGGAACCATCAGCGTCAGGGAGCAGTACGAAGCCTCCCAGGTCATGTGTCTGGTCAGTAAAGGGTGGGCCTCACCTTTGCAAAACAGCTCCTTCCTACCACAACCACCAGTGGTCCTTACTAAAGCAGCTCACCCGAGACTGGGGGAGGACAGCTAAAGCCAGGAGGCTGAGGCCAAGGTCCTGGGGGCAAATGCTCATTGCTGCTGGTCAGGTCCTGACTACTGGCAGAAGAACACTGGCCCCTACACTAAAAACTGTGGGAAGGCAGCCTGCCCTGCCTCCTCTTAGCAAGGGTGCAGACAGCAAAGAAGCTACTCAAATACTGACACTCTGGGCAGGTGCAGGAATCCCTCCAAACAGGATGGAGAGCCAGGGCCATGAGCCCAGCAGACACAGGTCCACTGAAATAGCTAAGTGCCACACACAGGACCCAGCTCAGGGCCCTTTGAGACAGGGTGTCAGCTCAGACAGCAGACAGAGGTGGGGAGCGACCGCATTCCTTCCCATACGTGCTCAGCCACAGCCAGGCCTCACCCATCCTGACGCACTGAGGTCATGAGGACAACGAGAGCAGCAGGAGCTGCTGGGGATGGTCACACAGCCTCCGGGACGCAGGGGCCTCATCATCGGGGCTCACCCACTTGGGGCCACAGAGAAGCTTCTGCCTAACTGGCCTTCACTGTTCCACTGACAACCACAATGCCCTGCTCGGCCCCCACCGAAGTTCATGTGTTGGATCCTAATCCTCAAGCGATGGTCTTCCAAAGTGAGGCCTCGGGGAGGTGGGATTGGGCTTTGGGAAGGTGAATGGATTACGGGCTCAGGCTGACTCGTCAGGAGGCGGCTTGGTCAGAAGAGGCGGGTTACTATGAGCAGCCTTGGTGGGTTTATCTACTAGCCTAGCTGCTCCCTTAAGTCTCCCTCTCTCTGCTTCCTGTCTGCCCTGCCTGGTGCCACACTCCTTTTCCAAGCCCGTATGCCATGCATTGGGGCCAGTCAACTACGTACAGAAACGTGAGCCCAAGTAACCCCTCTTCCTGTAAGTGTGAGTGTCGGGTACTGTGTCTCAGCAACTAGAAAGTAACTAACGCCAAACCAAAGGAAACTGGAGTGAGGATCAGGAGGTACAAAGAATGAACACAGGCGCCCAATCAGATGACCCAGATCTGAAGCCCTGCTCTACCAATATGGGCAAAATCTTTAGGCAAGTCACTCTTCCTACCTCAGGTTACTCATCTATAAAATGAAGCATCTAAATGGCTTGACCTAAAAGGCATAAATATAAACAAATCATTCCTTGGTGGCCATCTGTCAGCATCTCTGGATCCTGACTGCTCTGGACCCGTAAAACTCCCTGTCATACTCCCAAGGCCCAAACTCACGTATGTATAAGCACAGTGAGCTCATAGATGCTCTACACAAATGAAGAGGGAAACTAATCACTGGGGACATTCACATGGACAGAGGAAATAGCAAGTCCAGGGTCTCTAATCCTGAGGAAGCCACTGAACTGCTCATTATGGGTGGGCACAGGAGGGCTGGCCCTGAGGCCTTGGGGCAAACTCCTCGACATAAAGCCCAGATACACTGGAACTCACTAGAACTCACTGCACACCAGAGCACACAGAACAAGGACCAGTCACCAGCTATTCCAGCTTCTCCCAGCTTCTATCTGGCTCTGCTGCAGAATCCTTGATCTGGACCAGTCTCCAAATTGCTCATAGGCGAGTCCACTCTCCTCCAAGCCGCCTTCCTTGACCTACCCCAAACCTGAAATCCAAAACCCACCCCAAAGCTTACAAACTTGACTAAGAGAAGTAACACAGCCTTATCACGCCTGTGGGAAAGTACTGTTTACGCCGACTTCCTTCCAGCTTAGTCAGAAAAATCAAGACAGGTTCCCAGGAACTAGCTGGATGGATCAGGGCCTCCCATGTTAATGGTACCCACTTACTAAGCACTATCGACAAAACAGCTGGGCCTTGTGCTAGCCCTTAACAAGTACTGTGAGACCTAGAACAATCCTCTTTTATGGGAGAGAAACTGGACACAAAGACAGGGAATAATTTTCTCTAGGACACCCAACCCCAGTAGAATTTCCACCAAGCAGGCAGACTCAGCAACTCTGAGCCAGACGGCTGCACCCCTGCTGCTATCTGTAGCCCTAGGACAGCAGTTTATAACTGAGCTAACGCGGGGACAAGACAGGGACAAGAAGAAACCTACTATTTACCGACTCCCCTCTACTCCCTGCTCTTATCACAAGCCAGTGCAGCCACTGTGCCCCCCACCCCAGTCCCATACTCCCTTGGCCATACCAAAGTTGTTGGTGGGGTAACGCTTGCGGAGTCGCTCTGTGAGCCGCGACACCTTGATTCGCAACACCTCATTCTTGCTTAGGAATCCATTGTCCTGCAGGGCCAGCTCATCTTCTGCTGGGCACGGGGTGCCTTCGTCATCCTCCTGTGGGAACAGCCCATTCCAGTGCTGCTCCCTCTGAGAAGCCAGGGACCTGCATGCAGAGGCACATGGCCAAGCAGACCCCCAAGACGCAGTCCAATGGCTCTGCTGCTCTACCCAACCTGGGCCGGCCCCACCCCCGACCAGTACCGCCACTTACCAGCACCGCCAAGTGGGCCTCCTGCCTCGAAAGGTGCAGGGGAGAAAGGGAAAAACAAAGAACAAGAGATAGCAGGAGAACGGAGGTGCTGTGAGGGGGAAGCCTCCCTCCAGGCAGGACACTCGGCATTCAGAGCACTTCCCCGAGGAGAGTGTAACAGACGCCCTCCCTGGGAGGAGCCCCGTAATGCAGTCTGGACAAAGCTATAAGCTACTTTGTCACATGAGGTCATTATTCAAATAGAACAGAAAATAAGGAAGGAAATTATCTCTTAGTTACTTTCCAGTGTTTTGGGAACCTACTCTACTGAGGTTTTATATATTTTACAGGTATACATAATTGTGAGCTGCATCAAACGCAAAACGTGCTCCCCACTGTGGAGGTGAACAAAAATGCTTAGAAGCACCCATTCTACTTATCTCTACCACGCCAGATTCATAACTTAGAACCACATATCAGTCCTGGACAAAGTTGGTGGTAGTCACAATAAAACACTCACACAACGGGGCTAACCTAAGAGCCAAGCCAGCCACAGCGAACCACTGGCCCGATAAACATTCACAGGAGCCTCAGTGCTCACACCTGAATTTCCCACTTTACAGAGAAAGTTCATTTATGGAGAAAGTGACTTCCACACTCAGGGATTCCAGAGTACAATGTGGTAAGGAGCAACTGTCAATAGGCCGCAGAGACCAGGAAAGACAGAGTTGGGAGACATGTGTAATGAGTGGTCTAAAGCAGCTGGCAGCATCTTAACCGTAGACTAGAAACCAGAGAGAGAAGCTGAAAATATCAACCTCTCACTAAAATTTCCCCATTTGTAAGCACCAACTCAAAAAAATTTTTTTAAGTTTATAGGCCAAGTCAAACACTTGTGCAATCTGCCAGAACCCTGCTAAAAACAGGAAGGCTGCTGAACTTTCCCTGACCTCGCGGTTGGCCATGCAACCACCTTCTCCAACCCCAAAGGGCCATCGTACAGAACTCTGTGAAGAATAGAGACGCGGGACAGCGGTCTCCTCCGCTAAGCCCAGTGTTTGCAGCAATGCTGAGAAGCCACACGACTCCAGAGGTGGAGGCCATTTCCTGGGGTCTTTCAGAGCTCTGCCTGCCCTGACCACCCAGGACAGGTAATACATTCACAATGGGGCTGTAATTCACTGTCTGGCAACTCTGACTGAGAAGTGGTACATTCCTGCCAGCCTACACCACTGGTGTACGACTTGCCCAATGGTCAAGCTGGCAGGAATGTGTTAAATGGACAGTCAGTGCTACCCTTTTCCACCAGTGAGTTCTATCTAGCTCCGGCAAGTTTTGTCTTCCCATCTGGATCTAAGAGAATTAAGAAAAAACAACCGTGAAACCACAACTTTAGGACCACCCAACCTCTGACCTGGCACCCCAGGAGGGTTCAGGGGAAAGGCCACCCACTTCAATGGCATCTTTGAATTCTTCATCTGGCTCAGCCTCCTCAGCCTCCTCCACACTGCCCGGCGTGAGGTCCTGGAAAGAAAGACTATGACAGAAGGAGCACAGCAGCTCTGCTCCCCAGTACAGGCCACCTCCCCTGAGCCAGCACCTCGCTCCCAAAATACCTGCTCCTGCCCCAGAGGAAATGGCACAACTGCAAGAAAAAAGGAAGTCACAGGAAAGTGAGCCACCTCTAGCTCTGCAGGCCTGGGGTGACAGGTATACTGCCAGGACTGGACTCCAGCGGCCCATAGCAGGGCCCTAGGACCATAGGGCCGAGCTTTGTGGCCTGGGAAGCCACACAGTGCCTCACCTGTCTCTTCTGTCACTACGAACCTCATTCTCAGTACAACTTACACTCACTAAGCTTATCTCTAAGGCACTATAGGCATCCAACACAGAATAAGTGCTCAACAACACACAGGGTGGCTGTTTTTACTAAATTTACCACTGTTAAGCACTTCAGAAGAGATCAGGTTTGGGAAGAAGCAAGGCAGGGGCCAGTCTGGGAGTAATGCAGTTCAAACAATCTGGTAAGAGGAAGAGGCCCACCTGCCTGCAGCCAGCCCTTGCTGATGGTCCGGGTACTCACCTCAGTGGGCGTGGGGGCAGGTGTGCTGTCCAGCAGAGCACCCTTCCCCCCAGCATCCAGGAGCAGCGGGCTCTCAAAGGTACACACTTCCTGCTTAGGGTTCATCCGCCGCTGCAGAGATGTCCTGTACTCAGACACCACTACCCAAGGCAAGGAGAAGGTGGGGGGGCAGCGTGAGTGGCACTCTGGGAGTGTCCACCTCTATAACTGACTGGCCACTTCCTCCAGCACCTCACCCGCTGCTAAAGGGAGGAACTCGCTTCCTAACTCTAAGTTACCTAACCTAAAACTCATGTATAAAATGGAGATACCACCTCCTACCCCAGACTGCTAGATTCTATTATGATTTCTATTATGACCATATAATAAATATACCACCAGCCAAGCACATGTATAGGCCCGTGCCTCCACCACGTCACTCAGGGCCACTCCAGACTGCCTTAGCACTTCAGAAGCCAGAGGGCACACAGGTACGGGGGAATTACAAAGAGAAGAGCGAACAGGCAGTGAGAACAGGCAGGTACTGTGAGATCATAAACTCCAGGGGACTGCAGTCTGGGGAGTGGGGGACACTTCTGAAACACTTTCCCCTCATCCCCCCAAAGCCAGTGTTCCTGTAAGCAGTGACTCCCCTGACTTCAGAACAGAGGGGCATCCCTGTAGGAGCCTCCTCCCCTGGGAAATGTTAACCCATCTAACAGCTCAGATGTCCACGGGGAATCCTAGTGTGGTGCTGCCCCCTGGTGGAAGGCACAGCAAACACAAGGCAGGAGGACAGAGGTCCTGGCGTAGGACCCTTAGCAGGGACCCTAAACTGGCCCTCAGCTAGCTGTCAGGCTCCTCCGACTCACCTCGGAAGAACTCCACATTCCCCAGGAAGAGTGTGCTGTTTAAAAGGGTGAGAACCCAGCACAGTGGCAGCAGATACAATATGCAAACTGTACCCAGAAGCGCTCCATAGAACCTGAATGACAGAGAACAAGATCAGAAATTCATGAGGTCTGAGGGACACAGGTTTGAGCACTAACACTAACACAGACATCCAGGAGAAAACTAGCTCTGACCTCAGTTAACAAACCAGCAAATCCAGCTACTCAGACAAGTGGAAAACAGTGATAAGAAAAATCTCAGAGTCACCACAAGTCATTACTTGCTAACAACTGACGCTGGTGAAGTTGTGGCAGCATCTGAGGCACCACGTGAACTGCCATATGAACACGCAAACTGGCTCAGTTGTCATCACTCTCAGGGTCTGGACTGAGTCCACAGCTAGACCAGAACTGAATTTTTATTTATTTGTTTCTTATTTGTTTATTTTTACAAAAGGGTCTCACTATGCAGTTCAGGCTGACCCTGAACTCAGTATGTAGCCTAGGCTGGCCTCTAACTTGTGGCAATTCTCCTGCCTCAGCCTCCTGAGTGCTAGAATTGCAGATGTGCCCCACCACACCCAGCCAGACTAGATCTGTCACCTGGGCAGCAACTTCCTTGGTTCTCTTCCTCATGTGTAAAATGGAAATTTAAATAATGCCTACCTCATAGGATTACTTTTCAGAATAAAAGGGCACACACGGTGTTGACTGAGCACAGTGCCGGGCACTAAGTAAAGACTAGATAAATATTAGTCGTAACTGTGATGCACATATGAATAGCCTCACAGCTAGGCATTAATCTCAGCACACTGGCAGACTATAGCAGAGAGATCACCAGTTTAAGTCCAGCCTGGTCAACTCAGTGAGACCCTGTCTCAAAAATACGAAAGAAACATACATGCAGCTCAGCTCAAACATGCTGGATTCAATCCCCAGTACCACTGGAAGAAAAAAAAAAGCCTCAAAACACTCATTGCATTTGATTTAGTAGTTTTATCCTTGAATTTATTCTAAAGAAAAAAATCTCCAAAAGATTAAAAGTATGGGCTGGGGATGTAGCTCAGCAGCACAGTACCTGCCTGGCAAGCGTGAGGTCCTGAGTTTGATTCCCAGTACCAAAAATGTGTGTGTGTGTGTGTGTACACACACACACACACACACACACACACACACACTAAATATGCTCATTATAGATAGTAATGAAAAGCAGAAATTGACTAAACATATAACATAATGGTTCATATGTCAGAATCTATATTAATTTTGTATTACAAATAATAATAATAAGAGCTTTGTAGCAATAAGGAAAATTACTTAAGATGTAATTAATAAAAAAGAAAAGGAAACCTCACATCCATTATGAAGTTGTACACTAGAGAGTATATGCACATGACCAAATCCACAAGGCGAGCTGAACATTAGCGGCTACTGCATGGTAGATTACATGGTGAGTTATTCGTCTATTAAAGTGCTTCTTCTACCACATACTTTTTCAAAAAGCATCTAAACAGCAGTAATACAGTAGCACCCACAGTACACATCCAGATATGCACACTGGCATTCCACTGAGGCAGGAGGGCCAGAAGCCCACTGCAAGCAGCTGGCTGTGCTTGCAAACTCCCACAGCTGTGGAGGCGAGAGCAGGGCCACTCACTGTGAGGACACCACGGGGTTCTCCCAGTGCAGCACACGGTAGGCGGCTTCACAGGTGCAGCACACGCGGGTCAAAAAGGCCTCCAGCTGAATCAAGCTGCAAACACAGGGGCTTCTGTGAGGTGGCAAGCCAGAAGCACTGGAGAGGCAGAGCCTGGGACCTGGAAGGAATAGCTGGCAAGAGGTGGTCCCCCTCCTCACACACTGGGTGGGTTACAAAAGCACAGGAGAGAAGGCCAGATCTGCTCTAGTGCTCTTGTTGAAGCCCCCACCAAACTGGGGACAGTTCCTGCCCTGGCTTGCTCAGGCGGGCCTCTTAGCTCTCCGGGGCTGCAGTTCTCACTTACAAAGGAGGATCAGAAGACCCACAGCACAGCACTGTAAGGATCAGTAGCAGAATACACATCGGTTTTTCTCTACTTGCAACAGAAGGCAGGCTCCCTCGGGGAAATTCATTTTGCTTTCAATGTGGATGTACCCAAGAGACAATGATCTGGTACCACCCCCAGATCCAGTTTCCTGAAGGGCCCCTTGGAGAAATGGCTGCCGCTAGTGGAGGCAGGGAAGGTATTAAATGAACTTAAATATCCTATTGCACTTGAAAATGATGAGGAAGCATTGAAATATAAGGGGATATATTGAAAAAATACAAAAGCAGCTTAAAAGCCATCCCACTGGCCAAATTTAGGACAACTTGAGATCAAAATAATGACAATTATAGATTATGTCCCCTTGGATAAAATAAATTCTGTGAGTCCATACTACCAATAAGAAGAAAGAAGAATACTCTCTTACCATAGACTGCCAATTAACGAGGACCAGGGATTTAGCTCAGTGGTTCTGGCACCTGCCTTACAAGAGCGAGGGCCCAGGTTTGATCCCCAGTAACCACAAACAACAAAGCCAGGTTTGATAACTCATGGCCACTAGCAATCAGTACCACACACCACAGTACTGGGTGTGGCTCACATCTGTAATCCCAGCACTCAGGAGGCAGAGGCAGGAAGATTACTGAGTTCAAGGCTCAATTCAAGACGAGCCTGGAGCAAGACCTTGTCTCAAAAAAAAAAAAAAAAAACCACAGTATATAGAATGACAGCCAATCACCTTTGCAACCATCATTAACTAACATTCTGACTATCTTGAACCACCAGTAGTTCAGGCATGACTGCCACTCAGTGGCTTTTTACAAATTTCATTAGTAAAAAAGCAATGAACATGATTAAATCCATTTGTACAAGCCACCCAATGGTCAGCTACACCTATACTGCCAGTGGTTGAAGCCGCCCAGCAACGAGGACATACAAACTACAACCCCATCATAAAGATGTTGAGGTAAGAGCCCCCCAATGGTTTTTTAAAGCAGTGAGTGAGCCGGCAAGGTGGCACAGGACTGTAATATCAGCACTCTAGAAGGCTGAGGCAAGAGGATGATGAGTTCAAGGCCAACCTGAGCTATGCAATAAGTTCAAGGCCAGCCTGAAACACTTGTCTACAAAAATAAAAATAAAGGGCCAGAGATTTAGCTCAGTGGTTCTAGTGTCTGCCTGGCAAGCTCAAGGTACCGCGTTCGATCCCCGGTACCACATACCACTATGCTGGGTGTGATAGCTCTCGCCTGTAATCCCAGCACTCAGGAGACAGAGGCAGAAAGATTGCTGTGAGTTCAAGGCTGGCCTTGGCTAGACACTGAGTTTAGGGCTAGCCTGAACTACAAACTGAGATCCTGTCTCAAAAGAATAAAGAATAAAAATAAAGCAGGTGGTACATGTCTGACAAGGAACAAAATATACAAAGTCTCAAAGTACTTCCCCAGATTACTAACAGTGAGAGATAAAATGGTAATTTATAGTGGAGAAACTAAGTGATCAAAGTTATTTTCTGACATTATGTGTCCATGACAGAGAAGTAATGATAATGACACATACTTGTCATAGTCCTGCCAAAAATGCACAACCTGAATCTAGTCATGAGGAACCAAACAACCAAAACTGAGGGAGATTTTACAGGATAAAAAAACTGTACTAAATACACTGAGGTCATAAGAAACAAGACTGAGGAGCTGTTCCAAATTAAAGGAGATGAAAGAGACAGAAAAGCCAAATGCAAGGCCTCAGGTTCCACCCCCATTTCTGCTAAACACTAAACAAAAAACTCAGTGTAATGTGTGATCCCACCATATTGGATAGTGGTAGAGGGGAAACTGATATAAAGAACCTAGTAAGTGGTTGGCTACAGCTAAGTTGTAGAGCATATACATAGCACATCTAAGGTCCTCAGTATGATTCGAGGACAAGGAGAGGAAAAAAAGAATTTTATTAATAGAATCACTATAATGTGATTATGTAATACACATATGTATGGTAACAGTATTAATGTTATAAATGTTGAATTTCCTAATTGTTTTTTATTTATTTGTTTTAGTGGGTTTTTTTTTTTTTTTTTTTTGTAGTTCAGACTGGCCCTGAGCTCAGCCTCAAACTCACAACAATCCTCCTGCCTCTGCCTCCCAAGTGTTGGGATGTTAGGCATGAGCCACCACGCCCAGCACTTGGTATACGGTTCTGATTGCTGGTGGGCATGAGTCACCACACCTGGCTCTGTTGTATGCGCTTACCAGGGACTGAACCCTGGGGCCCTTGTGCTTGCAAGACAGGTGCCGGAACCACTGAGCTAAATCCCTGGCCCTAAATTTCCTAATTCTGTCTACAGTGCAGTAAATATACAAGAGAATAATTATTCCTTGTGTGTAACAGATATATAGAACTATACATTCTTGCACCTCTTCTGTAAATTTAAAATTATTTCAAACTCAAAAAGAAAAGATACCGGGCCGGGGAGTTAGCTCAGTGGTTCCGGCGCCTGTCTCACAAGCGCAAGGACCCGGGTTCGATTCCCCGGTAACCACATAACAATACTGGATGTGGAGACCCACACCCAGCAGCAACCAGTACCACATACCACAGTGCCGGGCGTGGTGGCTCACGCCTGTAATCCCAGCACTCGGGAAGCAGAGGCAGGAGGATTGTGATGTGAGTTGGAGGCTGAGCTCAGGGCCAGCCTGAACCACAAAGCGAGACCCTGTCTCCAAAAACCTAAAAAAAAAAAAAAAAAAAAAGACACCAAGACCTCATTTCAACAGCATTTACACTAAAATTGGAATGATACAGAGACAATTAGCATGACCCTTGTCTAAGGATGACATGCAAATTCATGAAATGTTTCAAACTTTTTAAGATTTTGAGCAAGTTGTCTGCATGATACACTGGATATATGTCATTTTACACTTTTCATAACTCACAAAATGTGCAACACCAAGAGGGAACCATCATGTAGACTAAAGAGAAGATCATGTCATTAACTGTAACAAATGTAACTCTGTAGTGTCAGATGCTGACACTCAGGTGACCACAGTAGAGAAAAAAGGAGGCTATAGGGCCGGGGATTTAGCTCAGTGGTTCCGGTGCCTGTCTTGCAAGGGCAAGGACCCGGGTTCGATCCCCGGTAACCACATACCATACTGGGCATGGAGACTCACGCCCAGCAGCAACCAGTAACACATACCACAGTGCTGGGCGTGGTGGCTCACACCTGTAATCCCAGCATTTGGGAGGCAGAGGCAGGAGGATTGTTGTGCTGTGAGTTTGAGGCTGAGCTCACGGCCAGCCTGAACTACAAAGCGAGACCCTATCTCAAAAAAAAAGAAAAAAGGAGACTACGAGACCTCTCTATACTTCCTGCTCTATTTTTCTGTATGCCCTAGAAGTTAAAGGACTTTAAAAAACAAAAATATACAAAAATTGATCCTAAGCACCTGCTCCTCATGACTCAGAACTTCTGGGCAGGCCCACTCACAAATTTGCTATTTTTGCTCCCACTGTTATATCAAAAGCCTATACTGAGCCTCTGAGGTTGTCACAGATAATATTATTCAACAGTTTTAGGGCACTTTCTCAAAGTACCAACTCTTACGTTTTGGAAGTTTCTCCAAAAATGTAGCAATGATGACTAACGCCTACTAAGCACTTCCTGAGTATCCGGAGCTCAAGCAATCTTCCCAGCCACGCTGTGAGCTTATCCTCAGCCCGTT
Source organism: Petromus typicus (assembly GCA_004026965.1). Lineage (NCBI taxonomy): Eukaryota > Metazoa > Chordata > Mammalia > Rodentia > Petromuridae > Petromus > Petromus typicus. Next base: position 42,130 of record PVIR01005063.1, on the reverse strand, counting down.
TAACAGGTGAGAAACCTGATGTGCAGAGGAGCTAAGTGACTTGTGTGATGCTACATATGTGGAAAAGCTGGGATTTGAACCCAGACAGTGGGTCCTGCAGGCACATGCTTAGAAGGTCCCAGATCATCTTGTTAGGAGAAACATCACAACTGTGCAGTCAGCTGGATCTGGAGTCTCAACCCAGCTTTGTCACTTTCTCTTTTTTACACCAGTAACTGTAGGATAATAACAGGGCCAACGCCCAGAACTGTTAAAAAGATTAAATGAACCACTGCGCTGTGGTCACCAATGCAGCCCCTTGTGCACTCAGCGAGCACTTAGTGCGGTGGCGGCTGCTGCTCTTGAATTGAGCTCATTCCCATCCCCGTCCTCTCTTCCATACTCACAAGGTCTTCACTTCCGCCATGGCCTCGGGGCGGGAAAGGCGAACTTTCTGCAGGTCTTCCTGCCTTATGCTGTGATACTTCCTCCGCATCAGCTCCGACTCAGGCAGCCGTGCTCGGCAAACCTCCTGAAGGTAGCCCAGCAGGGCGGGCACTGAAATCATCAAGGCTCCCACTGAGTACCAAGCACCTATAAGATCAAGAACGCTGTAGGTAGCACATGGAAGCAAAGCCTAGGAGACTACCTGCCATGCCCCACCTGCTGGCTCCCTCACCTCCAGGGCTCTGCTAAAGCAATCTACCTGGGTGACCCAGCAAGACATGGTATCCCACCCCACCTGCCAGGCCCCTTTTCCCAGCTTTGATTTTCCTCATAAATGAAGTGTCTCCTCCATCAATATAAGTTCTTGAGAACTGGCACTTTGTCCAGTCATTAACGTAGTGACTTTTTGTTTTGTTTTGGAGTATTTTTGATTGGTTTGAGGCAGGGTTTCACTATTAGGTTTAGGAAGGTTTTGAACTCACTATGCAGCCCAGGATAGCCTCAAACTCATGGGGATCCTCCTGCATCACTCAGCTCCCAAATGCTGTGAGTATAGCATGGTGCCCTACCATGACTGGCTCTAGCTCTGTTTTTCAATACATTAAAAAAATGCTGCTAGGGGGCCGGGGATATAGCTCAGTGGTTCTGGCACCTGTCTTGCAGGCGTAAGGACCCGGGTTCGATCCTCGGTAACCACATACAATACTGGGTGTGGAGACTCACGCCCAGCAGCAACCAGCACCACATACCACAGTGCCGGGCGTGGTGGCTCACGCCTGTAATCCCAGCACTCGGGAGGCAGAGGCAGGAGGATTGCTGTGATGTGAGTTGGAGGCTGAGCTCAGGGCCAGCCTGAACTACAAAGCAAGACCCTGTCTCAAAAAAAAAAAAAAAAAAAGTGCTGCTAGGGCCAGGGATTTAGCTCAGTGATTCCGGCGCCTGTCTTGCAAGTGCAGGGGCCAGGGTTCGAACCTCAGTAACCACATACAATACTGGGCATGAAGACTCACACCCAGCAGCAATCAGTGCCACATACCACAGTGCTGCGTATGGTGACTCACACCTGTAATCCCAGCACTCGGGAGGCAGAGGCAGGAGGATTGCTGTGATGTGAGTTTGAGGCTGAGCTCAGGGCCAGCCTGAACTACAAAGCGAGACCCTGTCTCAAAAAAAAAAAAAAAAAAAAATTGCTGCTAGCACATAGTAGGCAGTTCATGCCTGCTACCTCATTTCTGAGAGTTCACAATAACTGACACTCAGATCTTCAAGCCACTAGGAAAGACTGAAGGTCTTTCCTTTAGATTTTAGGGTTTCATAAGACACTGTGAACTAAGAAATTAGAGGCTGAGATTAGAGAAGAAACATCTTGGGCCGAGGAGTTAGCTCAGTGGTTCCAGCACCTGTCTTGCAAGCGCAAGGACCTGGGTTTGATTCCCCGGCAACCACATACAATACGGGGTGTGGAGACTCACACCCAGCAGCAATCAGCAACACATACCATAGTGCCGGGCATGGTGGCTCACGCCTGTAATCCCAGCACTCCAGCACTCAGAGGCAGAAGCATGATAATTGCAGTGATGCGAGTTTGAGGTTGAGCTCAGGGCCAGCCTGAACTACAAAGCGAGACCCTGTCTCAAAACAAAAAAAAGAAGAAACATCTTCCATGAACTTGATAAACAGCAAGCTAAGGAGCATCAGGCCCACAATAAATGCTTGTTCAATACCTACCGGGGAACAGATTTAATTTGGAAATGTAACCAGAAAATCTAACAACGTGCGAAGTTTTACTTTTTTACTTTTTTTTTTTTTTTTTTTTTTTTGTGACAGGGTATTGCTTTGTAGTTCAGGCTGGCCCTGAGCTCACTATATATAATAAACCCAGGCAAGCCTGGAACTCAGCAATCTTCCTGCCTCTGCCTCCTGAGTGCTGGGATTACAGGCATGAGCCACCACGCCCAGCACCGTGCTATGTTGTTCTGATTGATGATGGGCGTGACTCTCCATGCCTGGCATTGTATGTGGTGAACGGATCGAACCCAGGCCCTTGCAATTGCAAGGCAGGCACTGGAACCAATGAACTAAATCCCTGGCCCCTATCCTGGGAAGTTTTTTTTTTTTTTTTTTTTTTTTTTGAGACAGGGTCTCGCTTGGTGGTTCAGGCTGGCCCTGAGCTCAGCCTCAAACTCACATCACAGCAATCCTCCTGCCTCTGCCTCCCGAGTGCTGGGATTACAGGCGTGAGCCACCACGCCCGGCACTGTGGTATGTGGTACTGGTTGCTGCTGGGCGTGAGTCTCCACACCCAGTATTGTTATGTGGTTACCGGGGAATCGAACCCGGGCCCTTGCG